>JAQFZQ010003036.1:0-11866 GCA_034696005.1 Glomeris marginata | reverse complement strand
TCATGATCGGGCAATGTGCGTATTGCCCGGGCAATACGCACATTGCCCGATTACGCAGATTGCCCGTAACATATACACGTATATATATACCATGGGCGTTTGTCGTTTCAGCTTGGATCAAACTGAATAATATAGGTGGCACATAAGTCGCTTGCGGGGTTGTGAAAAACGCACCGCACCCAGCTCCACCTTGCCGTGCCACCCATTAAAATGCGCCACAAACCCATGTAAAAACCCAGCTTTTCTTTTTCTTCACTTCTTTTCATTCTTGCATGCATGCTTTCTTTCATGCGTAATCGCATATACTGCATATATACGTGTACAACACTGCATGCATCTTGTATATTTGGGCGTTCACAGCATCTTTTCAAATTCAAACCGCTTTTGTTCACCGTTCATTACACTGTACCTCTATAGTGTACTTACTAATCATCCCCAAACACCTCTTTCTCCAATAAACATGTTCGTAAACAATGCACCATACATTTAAAAGCTGATAAGACATCAATGAAGAATTAATTATTCGCAGTAGGGAAGTTACATAACTTGCATCGATTTTTATGTTGGCTGCAAAATGTCTGGCGAGAAATTAATCTTCGTTGTCATCATCAGGGTAAAATCAATTTTTAGGGCACCACCATAGATATATAGTATATAAAATTGCACAAGGCAATCTTTGTGTCAATCCCATAGCTAGAAATTCGGAAAATGACGCGGCAGTGAAGGTTACAAAGAGAGCTTCAACTTGGCAGATTATCCTTCATTCCGGAGGAAAGTTATATTGGCAAAGTTGAATCCAATTAAGAGCAAAGGAGGTGGAGGTGACAGAGGGGAAATGATGAGTTTGCTTGCAATTATATTATATTAGGTCACCCCTCAAACTTGACATGGTGCATACCAAGAATTGCTTACATTTTCACTATTACAGCTCCCCCTTCATTAATTAATCTCATTTTTCAATTTAGAGCTTTATTATTATTTACACAAGAATTTCCTGTATATCATCACATACCAACAAGTAAAAACACCACAAGTGACTGTAATATTTTGGTGATACATAGACTACAAATTACTATCTACATTATGATGTATGTACTTGCATTCCTTGGAATTGATGTGTCCAAAATAAACAAGGAATATTCAAATGATAATATTTTTTAAGCTATATTTATGCCAAGACTTGGATCAATTGACCTATTTCAGTAGGCGTGTATTATTGCCAAAAATTGTCTGCTTTTCACATTGTCAGTAACATATAAATACATCCTATCTAATTCTAAGGTTGCAAAAATTAATGATTCCTTCACATTCTCCCATGTAAACTGCCTAACCAATATTAATGCAATACGTTAAACAAAGGCACACCTGTGATCCAGTGACCTAATACACTTAGCTATACTACCATCAGCACATGTGAACAGACCACATCATGAAATGAGATTTTGCAACCTTGGACTTCGGTATAGGGATCTAGTTGGTGTCCATATAAAATCACTTTTAATATTTACTGTACGTGCACCATACAATATATGTACTGGTTAGGTACACATATAACTGCCACGAAGTGCAAATATAAAACCAATATAGACTGCGCGGGAACAACATCAGCGCAAGCTATAATCCCGATAAATGGGATTAAGGAATTTTGACACTACGCTTTGCTATAAAATCTCGCCTCAATTCTCCTCGATGTGTCATTAGGTGTGTACACACATATACTGAAAAGGTGTATATGTGTGTGTATTCTACGTATTAGTTTGGAGAGGGATCAGAGCGCAGCGTAGCGAACAAGGCATCGCGCGCAATGATCAATTTTCAGCACACGTCTCAAACGTGTGCTAAGCTAATTCGTTTGTACAATCATTCATTCGTGAAGAATATCGTAGCCAGCAATCGAATCGAATTAACGAAAGAAATAATCTTTTGAAAAGCGAACACTGACACCCAACCAGCTCACGTCCTCCTCCTTCTGCGCACTTCTTTTCGCCAACCAAGTGTTTGCTGGCCATGTAACCTTGCCAAAGATGCCGTCTGAATAAAAACAGGCTATCATAGAATATACAGCGTTCCACACACACATACACACTTGGTCTATAGCGCAATAAAACCTCGAATATACGATTCTCGGAGGATCTGAAATCCTTTCAATCCTCTCCGTGGACCAGGATTAATGACCTAAGCCTGCCTGTGGCGCTGCAGACGTGACAAGTTTTTCTTTCGTTCCTTGCACCAAGGGAATAACTAAAAAGGGAAGTAATATCGGCAACTTGAGAGGTATTACAATTGCAATGACGGATGCATTCGTATGCAATCTTGCGTCATAGATCTCAACAATTAATTAAATGACAACACCGAAAAGAGCAGAAAGAAAAGATGCAAGACAGGTGCGGAGCAAAGATTAAACATGTCAGCAGAAATTAACGTGGAGAATATAGGAAGGAACCTTCATGGTACATTTTGCTAATTCTGGTGAAACTAATGTGAAAAGATTACAATAATCTTCTTTCAAAAAATAGAACATTACTGCCTCTCCCGCGAAAGAAGACAGGACAAAGGTCAAACACGGTCCAACATGATGGACAGGGTCCACAGCAAAAGAGGGGTCACGGCTTTGCAAACGCACCTGCAGAGAAGCATTAAATGACTCACGAGTGACCCCTTTTTAATAGTGGACCCAGTCCATCCCAATGTGACGTCTTTGACCGCTGCACTGTCTTCTTTCGTGGAACATGCAGTAATGTCTAAGAGCGCCATCCAAAGTTAATGGTCAAATAATATGTTTCATATGGAATACAGAAAGATAAAATCCCAGCTCATAAAATTTGCAAGAATATTAGTAGTATAGGAGGGTCATTGAGCGCCGGAAGTGACATCATTCCACAAGTAGGTGGGCGTGGTTAATTTTTGACCTTCTGTGATTGGATTAATTCAGTGAAGCTAACAGGCACCTCCAGCTTCCGGTGATTGCACATATAGCGGACATTCAACCAATCACAGAAGGGCAAAAAATTGACAACGCCCACCTGCTTGAGGTATGACGCCACTTCCGGCGCTCAATGACCCTCCTATACTATTAACATTCAAGTCCAATATGTTTCTACACCAGGGAATTGCTATGCAAATCAGACAGGAAACTGACTTCAGAATACATCCAAATTATTAATTTATAAAGCAGTAATAACCTATACCTAAAAGAATAAAAAAACTCTAATGTTACACATATTATTGCCCAACTCAACAAGAGTCCGAACGAGTCAACCAACAAGGAATATAAAAATATTCACAATAATGTCATTTGTCACTTTTATTGTATGGGGGCACGTGAACAATAGAATGTAAATTCTAATAATTATAGAAGATTCCAATATGTAAGGAATAGGTTTGAATGTGCATTGTGCAATAAAGCTCTTATGATCCATTCTTGTGTATAGTGTGATTTATTCGCGGCATTGTTAGCGAGCCCTGTGGACACGGACAAGGATCGTTACAAGATTCCAAATACTGTCTGTACTGGAAATAATACAGTTATATTTATAGTCTGAAAAGAAAAAATGCAGGCAAGTTGCCACTGCTGACTAACAAAAAAGTATTGTGACCAGGATATGCCGGTATAAAGCCAGGGATTTACACCCTTCGATCTTGTATAGCTTCTCGATGGCATCTTCATTTGGAAGTTGGAGCACACAGGCTTATTTATACACAAGGGTGTGAAGTGAAGAAGGTGTATGGGTGGGCAAGAGGGAAAGGGTGGGGACTTCTAGGGAAGTAGCATTACACTTCTTTCCAACAAACCGATTTCATTTCAGAGTCTGGTTGGCAATGATCGCAACCATCCTATAGCTGCTTCTGAGATAACAACATTTGCAGCTCTCTCGACTTGGTTACATGCAATGCAAGTCTACAACTTCAAATGCTGAACAAGAAAAATACCACTTTTGCTATCCTCCATTTCGGACAGCAATATTTTGTAAGAAATGATCTTGTTCAAAGAATACAAAGGTACCAAAATGGCGTTTGAACAGCTCTACCAAATTTCCATGCACTGCATCATTTGGGTCAAACTAAAGTTAATAACTTTCCAAATCACCTGAAAGCTATTAAAACTGTTAACAGATCTATTCAAAGCCAGAAATAGCATCAATGTATATAAAATATTTCTCAGTCGATTATTTGAATAAGTCATGAATATACACGGTGTTTCATTGTCCCTAACCGCCCCCATAGTTCAAAATTACCCAATTATGCTTGGGCAGTGGTACTTCACTGCATAGCATGCTTCGGTTGTGCATGTGACTGTTTCCTTTACATTTTTGTTGTTTTTGTGTTCACATATTGGTTATTAACACTTGCAGTTCCACTAAATTGTACGTGCTCTTCAACTTTGTAAATGCATTTGTGGCTCTATCTTCAACGGTTCAAAAGTTACATGTTAAATGACCTTGAAGGCAAGGTCAAAGGTCAAATTTGTTTGCACCATTGAATTCCTCATCCTTGCTTTCCTATACTGTCCCAAAACCATATTTCACTAACACGTATATTTTGTGAACTATGGAGGCGGTTAGGGACAATGATACGCCCTGTATTTTGCTGAACACATTTCACAGCGTAATTTTATAACAAATATTGATTAATGTAAATGTAGTCATTAGGAATTAGCAGATATATGGGAAGAACTCATTCACGGACTGACTAATAACTTGGTTATATGCAAGTGCGGCATCATTAACAAGGATTAAAGTTGGCAAATATTGAAGAATATCAGCAATTTAATATGTATTTTCTTTTATCGCATTTTCATGAGGCGTGTCGCTTGAAGGATACAAATTGCCTGCGTCAAGCTACCTGATAAATGCAAATCGGTGACAATTTGAGCTTACAAATTGAAGACGTGTCAGCATGCGGTGCAGTCAATGTAAATATATCACACAACATATATAGCTATACCTGCGAATGCAAGCCCAAACTCATTTTTCATTCTTATTTCTCAAACGTGGCCAATTTAATGTGATAGCAACATCTCCATCCTCCTTCAAGGGGTAATGCGCTAATAATGTCACGCAAAGAAGATCACATATCATACTTTTGAAGCGACCACATGGTCTCCTCTAATTGTTTGTTTACATTTGTTTCCTTTTGTTCAACTCTGAACCCAAAACATATTTCAAAATGCATAGAAAATGAATATAGGGCACTGTACTACTATAGTATGCAGTACTTGCATACCGACAATGACAGCCAGAATTAAAATTACACAGTTTAGTATAGTGCTGGGCTAATAAGCGCCAATCTGGGGAAATTTTGGCATCCAACATGAAGTCAATTGGCCGATGACGTCACACCATAGCTTGTGATTGGTTCTCTCTACTCTGGTTTCCCCATCTGCTACAGTATAACTAGAATATCTTCCTATGGATTACTTGCGCAATAGTCTGAAGTGCAAACAGTCTCAACCAATCAGGATGTTATATTCACTACAGTAGTGGGCACCAAAGTTGAGACTGTGGGAGGCAGGTCTACGATGTAGTGTACTCTCCAAACAGGGTACCACCTGGCAATTATGTGATTATAGAATACAACTCCCAGAATTTGCAGTCACAATGAGTGACGTCACTCATTGATAAATCCCCATCGTTTGCAAATAGATAATCACATAATTGCTTGACTGGGTTCAACCTCCAGCAGGTGGTACCCTGTTTGGAGAGTACACTACATGGTAGACCTGCCTCCCACAGTCTCAACTTTGGTGCTCACTACTGTACACTGTTGGAGCAATGAGCTGGTTGGAGGATAACGGACAAAAAACTCCCAAAACTGTGATATATAGTATACTTTTACAAATTGATTTAGACCACATGCTCACATGAAATATATTTATAAAAGCCTGAAACCATAGCTGCAAAATTTTATATCTCCATCCCTCAATTTCCAAAGATTATGTAGGCATCTTATAATAAGGATAATGCCAAGCACTAAATCTTGCCTTCACTTTTGTACGAGATACGTTTTCACGCTGTCAACACACAGATCTAACCTGGAGAAGATATATTTGCTGGTTTTGAAAAAGCGAGATATCCGAGCTAAATTATCAGTGTGCCACAGACATCCTGCAGATTGGAAGAAAAACGACCAAGATGGGGTATGACAAGTCCCGTCGCTCCAAGCTCTCCGAATTGACATTCCCCTTTTTCTCCTTTTTTAATAAACGTCTCATCCTTACATACTTTCATACATCTTCCCCTTTTTCCAAACTCTCATATAACGTATACATTATATGAAAAAATATATATATAAAAAATGCAGTCTATTTTGTGTATGCCATTTTCCGATCAGGAAACAAGACAAAGGATAATCGACGTGTTCTTGCTTAAAGTATATATGCTGTAATGTATTTGACTGACTGCAAGGTTCAGCATTTCACTGTCTGTACACAAAGAACTTGAAGACTTGCAGGGACGTTCTTTGGATGCCACTCTCTAGTAGACCACAATGCGCCCTTTCACTAGTGTTTGTTCTCTCCAATTCATGTCAACAAGAAACCATTCCAACGGAATTGAGAATTCCGGCTTCAATTCAAAAGTATCCAGGGAGTTACTTTATTGTATAATGGTTCTAAGACATGTTTGTTTTTATGTTGGAACAGAAAAGTGCTTCCACAGAGACACAGAGACTTGACTCTGCTCCAACAAATTAAATGTCACTTTTCATATAAAATGTACAAAAATACTGTTCACCAGTGTCTATTTTATATGATTCCCCCTTTTTAAAACCAGTTTCCAATTGTTCCCCCTCAATTAACCCCCGTAGGACAATAGACGACAATAGTGGACTGAGCTAATCCTTTAATTGGAAAACGGAACGTTTACTAAGGGGTGAGTATACTACAAGTCACTGGGTAAAGGTGAACATGCACCTGCAAGCCTCAAATACCCAAACCCCCCAAAAGCCAGTAGTCAGGTACGGGGTAGTGCCCACTCGACCGCAATCTTTCTTGAAACGGACAGTAATATCATGGATTATTTTCCCGTGTGTTGCAGAAAAGTCTGCGTACAGGAGAATTCCAGATGAATTGTGCACAGCAGGTTTGCAACTAAATAAAGGAAGAAGGGAAATAAAGAATATGGGATAGGAGAGTTCAGCGTAGCAGAAGTTATATTCGCTTTTGCTGCACCTAATAAAACAGCACAAACTCCACAGTGGAATAATGCAGCAAACGACTCCCAAGCGAGACCCAAAGTGGATATTGTGTGCACAGCACCAACATGCAGCTGCATTCCGTCGTTCCAGTTTCTACCGAGCCAAATATGACAGGCAAGAGGAACTGAAAATTCATTTCCTTTGAAAGCCGACTCCATTAGCCCCACTTACGTAAGTCATATACGTGAGCCTCAAGAGCTGTACATATAACCTTGCCGTTGTTTGCGTTCCTGCGTACATCACACAAAGAAATGGCATCAAAGAGCAAGAGCAAGGTTACAATATTAATAAAGAATTGTACAGATGATGACATGCATTGTTCTAGGTACGAGCAGCCCTAGCTTCCCCACCAGCTTCCCAGCAACCAGCTTAAAGGTGAACTGATGGTGTAGGTTTTGCATCTCAGATTTCTATTACAGTTAAAGGTGAACTGACATGGTGATTTTCACCTCACCAATTCCAAAAAAAGGAAAAATAATATCTAGCCGGTCAATACTTTTATTATCAGATCATATAGTTAAAATGAATTCTGGCCTACTTGTGGAATTTAAACATTGTTTGTTATCATTTCCAAGCTTTCCTACACTTAATTAACTTGATATGAACAGATAATTGGTAAGCGAATGCAAATTTTGGGATCATATCAAATAACTGGGGCAGGTATATTGATTCTCTTTCTTATTTAAAGGCAATTAATTTTGACAATTAACCTCAACCTGAAGGAATGTAACTGAATACTCTACTTCCCAGTATCAACCCTTTTGACCCTGCATTTTTCTCTGAGCCTTCTAGCAATGCTTCTACTAAAGGCAGGTCAATACCTGATTAGTTGAACAAGTTGGATGGAATGCATGCAAGTTGCAATAAATATTCTTTCTTCTGTTACATAGTTTCAAACTCATTTAGTATTAAAATATACACTTAAATTCAAACATGTGCATATAAATGAAGTTATCCCAAGTTGGTACTATGATATCATAATAAACCAACCGAAAAAGTCATGATGATAACAGAGCTATTCAGTTTTGCATATTAAGAAGCATGCAACAATTGAATGCTCAAATAAATCGATCTCTCGTCACGATAGATCTGAAAAGACTTTGCAGCTCACATGCATATTTATCAACAGCTCGAACCACGATTACCATTCCACCTCAGCTCCATCTTTTTTATCTGCAACGCAGTGTGCATGCAATACATCGTCTTCTCTCATTTATATTTGCCTACATCAAAAATTCTTGGTTGCGTTATTATACTGTACAGTATATATGCGTTGGTAAAAGTCTAGTTTTATTGATCGGCAAATCGCTGCTAAGATCTCTCAGATGGATACGGATGGAACCTTCTACGTTTAATCCATCATCTGCAAGCCTTAATGAATGCTCTACAGCAACGCTGTCACGTGCAAGTGTGCCGAGAGCAAGTGCAACAGTCACAACTTTTCCTTCAAACATCACTTTTTAAAAAAATGTCCCCATGTTTTTCTAACCACAAGTTGGAAGTATTTAAAGTAGGAAAGTAATCAAATTAGTATGTATAAAGTACAGTAATGGACCTCCTTTTGAATCTATACTACAAGGGCCAACAACCTTAATATTGTTTAACTTCAGTGATCAGTAATGGTAACGGTAACAGCAACAGCAACAGCAACAACAATAGACCCTTTCCACAATGAACTGCGCATGTCCGGAAGTGGGAGCAGTAGTCGGGAGCGGTAGCAGCATTTTGACCCTTAAGCCCACAATGGCGGCAAAATGTAGAACCTCTATAATTGCATTCTTCATATATGCATACCTCTCTATATGTATGCAATTCAGTGTTTCCCGACCCAGTACTATGGTGATATTAGCATACCTCTCTTCTTGCATTGCATAGCCATTTTATGACCATATTGTAGCATAATTTTAGGAAATCTGAGCCATTCCTTTAGCAAATGCATTGGTTAATGATACATGTATTTATTATTAAATGTCTCAATTATGCAACACAAGTGTAATTAACTCGTTTAGATTTTGTGGTGAAAAGTTCATAGCTTGTGACGTCATAACGTTGTGTTGCTTTAAATTGTCATTTAAACGAGTCGATATCTATTTTTCTGCCAATGTGTTAATCTAGGGATAGGTATATAAACATATACTATGTACGTACCTACTTCGAAATATTTTATTAGTATTTTATTAGTATTTTTCGATTCTCACCACATGGGCATTATCGTTTAACACAATTTTTCTGTGTGTATAGCCCCAGCCCAGAAGCCATTGAAAGATATTACATGTTAGATTTCATCTATAGAAGATTCCTCTTTGTACATTCTATATACATGGACCTGTAATATCACGTTCATTCATGCCATGTCATATCGGTCTAACATGAATACGCTCCAGTGGGCCAGCTAAATTGTCTGATAAAAACCTATAGCTATTTCTTCCTACATATATATATGGCTTTCATGCTCTGCTTTCATGCAAGCTAGAGAACATCACGATACGGCTTCAATTATGAAAGTTGCTGACGAGCAACTTCTTCGAAGCAACTTCGCAAAATTCAAATATCCTATAGAGTTATAACTCTACATAGCTGCATATTTTCTCTCATACAATACAACCACACAAAAAAACCTCAACCTGATTTTCAACATATTCAGATTTAAAGCGAACAGTCACGGTCAAGCTCTCTATATTGAACTTATCCCACAGTTCAGGCAAATGATATCCTTGCCAGATTAGAAGTATATGATATACTGAATATCACTGGATACAGATTGCACCAGACAACGATATTAAATATTGATCATAACCTGTAATATGATACATGGGAAGCAAAAGGGACGAAATATCATTAGCAAATTTGGGTTTATGCCAATTTTTTCAGTATAATACTGTGACATAAAAAAAGTTAATGTGGCTATGAAAAGATTATCCATCATGAGATGAATTTAAATAAGCGTCACTGAGTGACACTAACATATACCGTAGAGGAATTAATTAAACTGAGGAAAATATTTGCTATCACAAACAAAACTGAAGCCCTAGGCCTCAAAAAAAATTGTCACATGTCACCAGAACCAAACACTCTTTATATTTGAAGATTTTTTTCTGTAACACAATTATACACTGTTCTATATGTATAGCCTACATGCTTTATCTCATTAGGCTTTTGATAATACTCAAAGTGGAATAAATTTCAATTTATGTTTAATTGCCATACTTTCAATCCGATTCTTTGATTTTTTTATCCTTTAAGGAAATATTAGATTTATAGCATATAAAAATTTCTTATAGTGAAACATATTTTGTTTTCTATTGTAGTATAAGAGACATGCATACATACAGGGTGTCCAAAAAGTCCGATTCCCTTGCTATGCAGTGAAGCAAAAACACAGAAATTAGACACCGTGATGTTGTTTCACTGCAAAACAAGGGAATAACAGTTCATGGACACCCTGTACATTAAAACGTGGAAACCTGAATATAGATTTAAAATGGTGAGAACATCCTTATATTGTTTTTTAGACCATTTTCCAGTACCGGATTTAAATCAGAACCGGTCTTGGTCTCATCAACTTCGGTAATCACGGTTCCACTGTATGTACATACACTAAATGTTTTGGTTTTCATCTAGTGTAATTCTTGCAACAAAAAATAGCAGCAAAATGAAATAAAAACATGTAGACAAGGACAGGAAATTGAGAGGGTCGCTTGCAGGGGAATAAATTCACACGCTGCGGTGCATACATTACGAAAACAACCCCGATAAGAACAACCTGGAGAGCATCCTCGGCAATAATTACAAATGTGATCACTATCGTGGTCATATTTACGTACCCAAATCACGCTTAGGGTGCTCACAAATGCAATCTCCCAACTTTGCTTCTCGCTCCGAAAGAGAAGGCTACACTGCCATGCACATATATGCTGGGAAACGTACAGTTGGCCGAGAGGGGGAGGGGAAGCACTCGTTAGGTTCGACTGCAACGTTAGCATTTTATGGGCCATTTTATAAATTGCTTTGCAGATGAGCTGCATGCTTAACTCGGTCGGTGTCAGAGATTGGTGACCGACCTCGAGATCGTGTCAACTTGTGCACCGCACACTGCAAACGCAGCGATAACAACCACACACACACCGTGCTGCTTTTGTTCCTGTTCTGTTCCAACTAGCCCCAATTACGCTTTCGTGGCCGACCTTGCTGACACCATCTACGGCCCCAAGGAACATGCAATCGATGAGCTGCATTTATACCAGGAGGTGCAACTGTAATGTCGAATCTCGTACCAATGCTCAGGGCTGTCTACAGTATACACGCATTCAGCCATTTTTAGGCATCATTCAACAAATGACCTGTTTGTTTTGCTCCAGGCCCACCCAACAGGTTACATCCAAAATATGCTCCTCCCACAACACAGACCTGCCACTAAGGGAAATTAGCTCATTCACTCCTGGTGCTTATTCTAATTGACACAAAGTTTAAAATGGAGTCATGAAACCCAACATTCTCTGAAGAAAAAAAGGTTTTACAGGCATGGACTCGGGTGGAGCATCAGAAAAGTTGGCCCCCTGGTGGCCAAACGCCGTTAGCAGAAGCGCCCTGGTAGCGTGTGCACATTTTTAATTGTTTTCAGGAAAACTAAAAAAGGAATACTGGAAATCGTTGAATTATGAGTTGCAGAATA
>JAQFZQ010003035.1:0-11869 GCA_034696005.1 Glomeris marginata | reverse complement strand
TGCGGTGGTGACAAGAGAAATGCGCACATTGCCCGTATCGGTGGGCAATGCGCGCATTGCCCTAAGAATCGGGCATTACCAGCATTGCCCGGGCAATGCTGGTAATGCCCGAGTCCGTACATTGCCCGTAACATATGTTATCAAGCAATTCACTTAACATTGATACAAACTACTCCATTGCATTGTACATAATACTGAAACATTTTTATAATTCTATTCCAGTTATCTTGATATGGAGTATTTTTCAAATGATTCTGCACACAGCGTGGATCGCATCCTCATGTATGCTGATGGTCTTCGCGTTCAAGGTAGGTACACAATAACAAAACCTTTACTGCAACAGCTAACTTAATTACATTTATTCTTATAAATGAGCATTATAATAGTAGTTTTAAACTTAACAAATGTATTTTCCATTACACAGCGCAATCCAAAAACATACGTACATCTGATGCAATACGCAATAGTCACCCTATTGGTTTGCATCTGTGATATTGGTGCTTGTATCCATACATCTGTTTTTAGTGCAGTAAGTACCGGTATTATCAAACAGTATTAATTGCATATATTTTATTTATTCTGGTTGTTAACTAACTGTTACAGGAAAACGAATACACCGATGTTTTTGGAAGTGCACCGAAAACCTTCTTCCCACTCTTCTACTGCAAAGTTGGCTTCTTCTGGATGTACAATGTAAGTTTATCTCATGTAAAACCTTCCAATGTCTCTACCATATAAAATATGCAGTAATATATATTTCAAATGGTATGTTTAACAGGTAACAGTTGCAGTTCTAATGATAGATAGGATTTTGAAGATGCGTGCCAAAAGGAAGCGCAATGCCATCAAACAGGATATTGCATATCATCACAGTTTCAAAGAACCAATGGGAAGGGATAACCCAGCAATGACATACCAATATCAACATCAACAAATGAACAATGATTTGGTGGACAACTTCTATAATAAATCGCCTATTTTCCCACTTGAACATCCAATTTTGCCTGCTATTGAAGGACTTCCTCCAATAATCCAAGCGACAAACTACAGCAATGCACCTCCTATCAAACCTCCACCCTATGCAGAACATGTACAAAAGCCATCACATCCAAAGTTTGAAGTTCCTGTTCCTGAACCAGACTACTAGAACTATTCATTATTTCCTTTTACAGTCTGTTATGTATAATTTGACTTGCAACAGTATTCAACATCAACTTGTATTATGGAACACGGATCCAATTCATATCTGCTGGGATGAAATGAGCTGTTCTGAAGTGATTTTAGATTTTATAGGCAATTTATTTATGAACAAATATGAAAAAACCAGTCTGCAATTAGCCGATAACATTTGTATTGTACATACAGAAAAGCGTTTTTTTGTTCTATGCAAGATATTAAATAATTTATTACATGTAAAGTTTTCAAAATGACGTTCCTACAGGTGGTGTCATCAATGTGAAATATTTTATCCAGATGTAATGCTTTTCCAATAAACTTGTGATATCAACCAATCGATACATCCCATTCGCTAAGTGAGCCAATACATGTTTACTGATAATTCCTATTTAGTTTCAAAACCAAAATCTCTTTATGGAACAATTCCTATATATGTAATTAAATTTTCTGTAGAAACAGTGACCTTATCTTTAAATTGTGAATTAACGTTATCTTCAAAGGTTCGGATTATGGTTTTTGTACTTATGACACATCAAATTCATATGTATAGCGATAATATTCTGTTTACTTTTGACACTCATCTAAAGAAAATGCCGTTTAACAAATTAGGTGGGGTTAACGAGAAATTTCTTTATCAGTATCTAATCAATACATGTTTATAAATATTGCATTTCTTTAACATACCCTATTTTACCGTGAAGATTGATATATTTCAACATTATTTGAGAATATTTATATATTCTATATTATAAAACAAGAAACTGAGGTTAACTTATGCTTAAGGTATTTCTGGAAAATATATTTACCAAATGACAACTGCATCGGTATACATAGATTCACCCAATCAAATGCTCTAAAAGAGTTATATCAGTAGCCCACTGTGTTCACTGATAATCACTATGGAGACAATTGCATGTTACCAAGTCAGGTGCTTGATATACCTACATATAATATTTTGAGTTAGTTCATGTCAATCCTCAGCCATGAATAAACTCAAGTGTATATTCATATCAGTGGCAGTAATGACATGGGTAAGTTACCTTCAATTTCCCCAGTATTTTGATTGACTGCATGGATTTAATATATTGATATTTCAGGTGCAAGTTATTCTTGTATTTCTGGTCGACTGTACCGTATTCTATTATCTCAATAATAGCCATATATTACGTTACAAGAATGGGCCTCTTGTTGACGCAGTGGCATTTTTCAGCACGCGTGGAGCTGAACCTTGTAATTAACTCTATATTATAATACATGTATACATAACATGTATAGATTTTAGGCACAGCAACAATGTGCCCAAAGTCAAGTTATTTTGACATAGACAATGAGCACACTGGTTCAGTGCAGTCTGTAATGTACCAGTAGTAATATTTGTATCATTTGCTATATCTAACACAGTGCTCCTAGGATGGACAATACCCCATTTCATTTTTCACACGGCATGGTTCGCGTCCTCGTGTATCCTATTCATAAACGCATTAAAGGTATACGTATATATCACAATTATAACAATAAGAGTTACTTTAGTTTTTAATCTGTTTTAATTTAACAAATGTCTTTTCCAACTTTCCATACATAGCCTATTCAAAGTGTAACTTTTTCAGCGAAATCAATGAAACAATATGCTATAGTCACTATATTGGTGTGCCTTTGTGATATTGGTGCTTGCATCCATACATCTGTTTTTGCAAGAGTACGTATACATACCTTAAGTGCTCTCATATAAAATTAACATAATTAACATCTGTTTAACAATTTTTGTGTAGCAATATTACTACTATTATTCCTACGATAAATCAAAAATCTTCTTTCCGCTGTTCTACTCGAAAATTGGCGCATTTTGGATCTACAATGCAAGTTTACCTTTGATAATACTCACTAACTTTTCCACCATTAATAATATATTTTAAATAAATCACTATTACAGGTAACAGTGGCAGTATTGATGCTGGATGTCCTTATGAAGGCGAACATGAAAAGGAAAAGAGATTCCATCAAAGAGGACATCGCGCATCACCACAGTATAGAAACCCCAGTAATAGCACATCAACACCAGCAACAGGGAAATGATTTGGTGGATAATTTTTATACTCATCAATCAATGCCTGCAACTCACCAACCAACGTCCGCAATCCTACCACCTCTTTCGCAAATCCAACCGAAAAGCTACCAAAGTGAACTGAACAGACCACCTTACTATGCAGAATATATGCAAAGACAATCTGCACAAATACATCATGCTCCTGTTCATATCGATGTTCCTATCCCAGATTACTAAACTAAATGTTCCCCAGAACAGAAATTGTCATGTATCCACGGCTATGTTGAGCAGCCAAGGTCGTCATTACACCATGCGCTTCAATTATGTGCCATGTACTTTATTAAATAATGATGGTTCTGTACAAACATAGCGGTATCTTCCAATTAATACACCCAGATTAAAATTTCCTTATGATTCTTATACATAGTGTAATATCATGAAAATAAACATCCTATATTCTTGTTTACAAACTGGATTATAAGAATGTGGAAAGATACCATTTTTTACAGCTCTACAGTTGCCTAAACAATAGCTATAGCGATGACACTAACATGATTAACATGATTAGTGAATGCCACGATAAGTGATTGTAACTACGGGGAAATCAGGACACCATTAAAGAGCCTTGATAAAAACAGAAAATTCTTCATCCACTGCTGTTTACGATTGCAGTAGTGAGGTTTTTTCTATAGTTCAACACTGATGGGAGCTACGTGAAGCTTCAGATATGAACAAGCAACAAGTTATTTTCTTGTCAGTGGCTGTTTTTAGTCTGGTAAGTCCCAAAAACAATCCATTTGTACATAAAATCATATTCATATGGCAATATTTAGTAAAATGAGATGGTTGCAACAATTGATTCCTTTCTATTTTACTGCACCTAATTAACCTGGAGATTTTACTGCAAATCGACAACGGTGGCAGTAATGTAACATCAAATATTGATTATCAATTAAAGAATACACTTTAAATCACCAATATCTACACAGTATTATGTCACCAAGTAATGTCGCAATAAATTAAAGGATCTCAATAAGAAATAATTGGAGTTTGTAAATTAGAAAATGCACTGAACTTCGAAATTGGAGTGCCATTGCTTATGTAATAAGGCAGCACACGGAAAGATACATTATTCCAATAACTTTCCTTATTCTATCTATATTAATTCTTAGTAAATATGTGACAGGTGGAAATCATTCTAATTCTACTGGTCGACTGCATTGCCATAGCATGGCTATCACAAAATGACAATACTGAGGAATTCATTGCAAATGTCGGCACAGGAGGACCACTCAATAATGCTTTATTTGTGATGTACTCTATCAACCAAGAAATGGGTAAATAGTTATATTATACACCAAATGACAAAACAATACACTTGAATGTTTGTAATTGCAACTACATCAGCTGTTCTCGGCTGGGCCATCGGGCACATGGTGATTCACGTCGAGTGGCTCGTGTCCTCATGTATTCTACTAATCTTTGCATTTAAGGTATTCATTTGAGCTTTTCTTATATAGCATTAAAACTTTAGATAACATTGTAAAAAAATGTTTTCTTATTTAGCCAGAGCCACGGAAAAGTTACCAAGTGATGCAGTTTGCTCTCAGCGTCATCATAGTGTGCATATGCGATGCAGGAGCTGGCATACACACTTCTATCATCATTGCGGTATAGCTACACTATGATGTTCTTAAATTAAATTATCACCACAGCTGATTTTGTTACAAATGAACAGAAAAGCGATGATCTTGTGGTTGCAGTGAGTACTGCGCGTGTTTTCTTCCCTCTATTCTTCACGAAAGGTGGCTTGTTTTGGCTTGTAAACGTAAGTCTCACACACCAATTCCTCACTGTTGATACCAATAACTAAACCGAATCCTGCTTTGCAGGCATGTGTATCAGCACTGATGCTTAATATCTTTTTGAGGATACATAAAGCGAGAAGGGAGGCAGAATCCAGACAGAACACTGCGAAAAACGACACCATTGGCGAGCAGCAAGACAAATTTGGGTCATATTGGAGGGAAGCCATCATCCAACAGCCAACAGTGTTGCCTCGTGTCCCAAACGTAACAGAACAACAACCTCAAAGACTCGCCATTGAACAAACACCAAGTACCGCAACGTACAACCAAGATCCTTACAAGGACTACACGCAGCGGGGTAGTGGGCCATCTAGCTCAGCATCTCATTCACAACAAGACTATGAATACATAGAATAACTTCATATACAGTTTTCAGCGTATGTACAATGGGGATTGTAATAAGTTCCACTGTCGTAATCTTACGTACAATTTTTAAAAATGTTCAATAGATACTGTATGTATAGCGCATATGTTTATTACATATAAAAATGACCATGTAATGTTAAGAATTGTATAGAAAATTTGAGCATTTGATTATTGTGTTTGCCAGTTGCTCGTACATGAAGTGCACGTCATTACATCTGAGCAATACGCTGAAAATACTTGCACAACAATTTTTAGGTTAATTATACGAGGCTCATCTCAAAAATAAGGGCCGAGTAGAAATCAATCAATTATCGGGGGAAAATGTCTCAGTTGTGTCCAACATATACTTCCCCACTTCATTTTTCTACATAGTCACCATAATTTTCCAAGCACTTTTGATACTATGGAACCAGCTTTTTTTTTTTGCCCGCTGAATAAATTTTCGCCACCTAGGAACACCTAAGGAACAGTTGAAGTGTGCCATTGCTGCTTGCTGGAATCAGATTACACCAAATGAGTGTCAGCACCTTATTAACCAAATGCCCAAGCTGGATTGAGGCTGTTATAAAGTCTGAGGGTGGCCCAACTCGATTTTAGTTATGTGGTCTCATACTTTTGTCGCCAATAATGGGTGTCCGGAAACGTGGCTGCAATTATATATTTGTATAATTTCCTGTTTCACTTACGATTTCCCCGATTTTTGTGTTGACACCCAAGACCTTACTGATTTACAACCAAAAATAAAACAGTTCCTGAGGAGTTTGTAATTTCCATCATGTCTTTCAAAATTTCCGCAAGCAGTTGGTCTCATACTTTTGGCAGGGGTTGTACTATCATGAAAATAAACATCCAATTCCTGTTGACAGACAGGATTATAAGAATGTGGAAAGCTTATACTTTTTACAGCCTGACAATGCAAACAGTTCCCAAACAATAGCTATAGCGATGACGCCAACATGATTTAGTCAATGCACGATAAGTGATAGTAACTACGGGGAAATCATGACACAATAAGAGGCGTAGTTGATAAAAACAGAAAATTCTTCATCCACTCCTGTTTATGATTGCAGTAGTGAAGTCCAGTTCAATTGTTCAACACTGATGGGAGCTACGTGAAGCTTCAGACATGAACAAGCGAAAAGTCATCTTCATAGCGGTGGCTGTTCTTAGTCTGGTAAGTCCAAAAACAACCCATTTATACTAAAATTATATTTAACACTATAAGAACCCCATATCTACATGCAGAATTCCATAGGAATATTTCTGCAGTGTTCTATAAACTTTAACGTATCGCTTATATAGGAATTACGTACTTGCGTAAATCTATGATAATTTTAACTTCATTGTGTTTTGAATTACATATAATTATCCTATATAGGAATAGTAATGCATAAATGCGAGGGATATATTAAACTAAAAAAACGGGTAATTCTTTCCGGATTGCCCTCCTATTATACAAATATTTCTATTTATGATAAAGGAATTTGCTTCATGCACATACATATCAATCTACCTGCGTTGATTATCATTCAGACATTAGCGATAGAATATACTCGTAGTTTGGACTCTATTGATAAAAATGGCAGTATTTAGTAAAATGAGGTAGTTACAATTTATTCCTTTCTATTTATTGCCTTTAATCTGGAGCTTTTTACTGAGAATCGACAACGTGGCAGTGAAGTAACATCAAATATCGATTATATCAAAGAATGCACTTTAAATCACCAATATCTATACAGTAGTTATGTCATCGAGTAATGTCACAAGAAGTTAGAGGATCTCAATAAAAAAGTACTGGAATTCGTAAATTAGGAAATGCGATGAACTTAGAGATTGGCGTGCCGTCGCTAATCTCATAAGGCAGCATACGGAAAGATATCTCTTATTCCAATAAATGTATTATTCTATCTGTATTAATTCTTAGTAAATATGTGACAGGTGGAAATCATTCTGGTTCTCCTGGTCGACTGCACAGTCATCGCATGGCTATCACAGAATGACGATATTAAGGCATTCACTGAAAATGTCGGACCGGACGGACCACTCAAACGTGCCATATTATTGATGTACGGTATCAGCAGTGAAATGGGTAAATAGCTATATCATACAGAAAATTACAAAACAATAAACTTGAATAATGTTTGTAATTGTAACTGTACGTTAGCTGTTCTCGGCTGGTCCATCGGGCACATGGTGATTCACGTCGAATGGCTCGTGTCCTCATGTATTCTACTAATCTTTGCATTTAAGGTATTCAACTGAACATTTGATTTCTCATCTTAAAATAATAGATCAGATTGTGGAAAATGTCTTCTTATTTAGCCAGATCCACGGAGAAGTTACCAAGTGTTGCAGTTTGCTCTCAGCGTCATCATAGTATGCATTTGCGATGCAGGAGCTGGCATACACACTTCTGTCATCATTGCGGTAGCTACACTGTGATAATCCTTGAATTAATTTATCATCACAACTGATTTTGTTACAAATGAACAGAAAGGCGATGATGCGGTTGAAGTACTTTCTGAACGTGTTTTCTTCCCTCTATTCTTCACGAAAGGTGGCTTGTTTTGGCTCGTAAACGTAAGTCTGACACACCAATTCCTCACTATAACTACATGTAACTAAACCGGATCCCCTCTTGTAGCTATCTGCATCAATACTGATGCTTATTATCCTTATGAGGATACATAAAGCGAGAAGGGCGGCCGAATCCAGACAGCACCTTGCGAAAAGTGCCGCCATTGGCGAGCGACAAGACAAAGTTGGATCATACTGGAGAGAGGACATCATCCAACAGCCAGCAGTATTACCTCGTGTCCGAAACGTAACGGACCACCCTCAAAAAATCGCCATTGAAGAACCACCGAGTACCGCAGCATACAACCAAGAATACGTGCCGACCCGCGTCACTTCCGACGTAGGGTCCATCGAAGATCCTTACGAAGACTACACACAATGGGGAAGTGGGCCATCTAGTTCTGCATCTCACTCTCGTTCACAACAAGCCTACCATTAGTATATGATGACTTCATATAAAGATTTCAGCATATATAAGAGCAACGTGAAGCACCATCTACACGCGTAGATTTTCCTTCAGGTTCCCTGTTGACCATTATGCGTCAAATATATCGAGTACATCAGGGGTATAACAAATGTGGATTGTAATGTGTTTCATTGTCACAATCTGACGTACAATTGTGGATATTGTTCAATAGGTACTGTATGTACATATATGTATAGTGCATGTTTATTACGTAAAATAACCATGATCAATGTTAACAGTTGGATATAAAATTTGTGCATTTGATCATTGTGTTTGCCAAATACTGACAAATACATTCAAACTAACTGTCAGGTTACACCACCACCATTTCTATCATAATTAAAAAATAGCACATGTGTATAGATAAAATAATATTTGCAGTTTTAAAAGCAAGTTGTGATGTTTGTAAAATAACCAATTGTATGATCATTTGGTGGCAACACCAACCACATGATGTTTCACAAGTTGCATTGCTCCTGTATTTGATTCAAAAATAATACTCTTCACGTCAACATTGGAAAAACCAGCAATCTCAACGCTGCGTTTGATATCCCTTGTCAATTCACAATCAAATAGGAATGACCAGAAAATGCGAATTGCATTTTGGAAAAAATTGATCCAAGATCCTTCTGGAGCGATTACATGGTCCAAAAAGTAGAATTTTCCACCCTGAAAGAAGATAATAATCATGTTAATGTTTAAAACATTTAACAAAATATGCAATTTGTTATATTACCATATGCATATTAAAATTACAACATTCAACTGACCTTAGCAAGAACCCTCTTGATCTCTTTCAACGACTTCTCAACATTGTCCACACTGCATAAAACACTAGTTTCCACCACAACATCTACAGTACCATCGTCTATAACACTCATATCTTCAGCTTTGGCGGCCACAAACCTCTCCAGATGCACATGGGGCCATTCACTGAGCGTTTCAGTCAGATACGGAAGAAAATGTTGGTTTGGCTCAACGGCCACAAGATGGCAATTTTTGGGATAAAAAGAGAGATTAGCACCTGCTCCTACACCAACCTCCAAGATGCGGATGACGCCCTTGTTGCGTAGTTCTATATCTTGGGACACAACTTCATCCAGTCTTTTCATGATGTCCTGTCGTATTTCATAGGTGCAAGCGTGAAATTCACGCATCATCTTTCCCTTGGCCAGAAATCGTGCGAAGACGCGTTTCTTCCATTCGCTGCCATTATTCCAAAGCCAGTAGATAAAGGCCGCTAGTGCGAGCGCCGGAACGAAATACGTCATCATAGCCCTTTGCAGGAACACATCGCTCGCTGCCATTTCAAATATTTAACTAGTCTGCTAAATATTACATCGATCGGTAATGAACACGAGTTCTAGTTACTGTGTGCGCAGTTCAGCTTCTTTCACACAAGGTCGCGGTTTTCGCACGGCTAAGATTACAGGGGTGGAAAAAAAAACAGCTGTTTTTAGTTGCGTGAAATGGCAGTAGATGGCGCTGAAGTTTTTCACTTGTGTACTTCATATAAAAAGCAATAAAAAGATACAATAAAATATACATAAAAATTTCGGAAATCAATAAAAATATGAATTGATGTTTTAATTTGTCCAATTGATATTCGAAACAAAACTTTGATTGTTCTACTTACAAATTACATTCATGTAAATAATACACAATTTGTAATATCGTTTAATATTAATTAATTTGCATGTTAACAAATTAAAACCTAACAGAATTCTGAAAAATCTCAATTAGAAGACGAAAATTATGCAAAGTGACACAAATGACACATTTTCCAGGATTAAGAAAAAATTTCGGTACATTTCCAGGGTTTCAAGGACAACAAAAAAAATCCTAATCAAATAATGTCAACCTGCACCTTGCAGAAATGTACAATAAAACCAAGTAAAACTGAAGTTTATTCAATTTAATAGTGTTTTATAAATATAAATGGTGCAGACAGCTTGGCCACCATTAAATTGCTACAATTGAACTACTTTGTTGCAGTTCCAACAATGTAGTATGAAACTAATTGTAACAGAAATCCGCTTTCCAAACCAAAATGCAAGTTCTCAAAGTTAATTTTGGAAAATCCAGCCAATTCCAAATGGCGCTCGTATTGTCCTTTGTTGTTGCAACCATAAACAAACTTCCAAGGGTAATAAAGCAATTTTTGGAAGAAATTCACCCAAGTTCCTTCAGGTGCAGCCATATGGTTCAGAAAATAATACTTTCCACCCTGAAATATAATATACCCACATTAAATACCTATATCATATACATTTTTGACAATGAAAATCTGAACATTTCCAACTCACTTTGCCTAGAACGCGTTTGATCTCTGCAAGTGACTGGTCAATGTCATCCAAACTGCACAATACATCAGTAGATACAACTGCATCTATTGATCCATCACTGATGGTGTCCATCTTTTCCGCCTTTCCCAACACAAACCTCTCAAGGTGTACATGAGGAAGCTTTGACAGTGTCTTATGCAGATAAGATACAAAGAATTCGTTTGGATCGAGGGCCACAAGTTGGCAATTCTTGGGGAATAGGCATATATTACACCCACCACCTACACCTATCTCCAAGATTCTGATGCTGCCCTTCTTGCGAAGGTCCGAATCATGAGAAATCAGGTTCTCCATATCCTTAAACATATCCTTCCTTTTTGTCCAGGAAAGTTTATGAGAATCACGCATGTATGTCGAATTGAAAAAGTAGGCAAGAAACCGTCTCTGAACGTTACCATTTTTCCAAAACCAGTATGAAACGACCAGAAGCACAGGCACAAGGATCACGTACATCATGTCCGATAGATACACCAAGTTGTACTTCACTTTTTGGAGCGAGAGGTTTATGTATCAAAATAATACTGGAAGCTTGATAACCTTGTTTGCAAGCAATGCTATTGGTTGCCATTAAATGGATACCAAGGTCGGTCTTATCTGCAGGGCGGTGCCTGTCGGATACAATTACACCTGCAGACTTAATGCATTTATTTTAAATATCATACTATATTACGAGTTCAATGATGCTTCAACTTCCTTATACATTAGTAAAGCTCTTCCAAATCTGCACCAACATTGTAACTTGCTCGATGTGGGAGAGAAAATACAATAATTTATCTCACAATCTTAGCAGTATTAACTGTCAAAAATAAATGATCAGCTGACACAAGGCTATTTAGAGGTTGACGTCCTAAACCAAAATACACATTTTCAAGGCTAATATAAATTGCAGAATACAGTCAATTGGAAATGGTGCTTATATAAAAATTGCAGCAACAAAACCATTTTAAGGCGGAACATCAAACCGGTTTTAAGGACTATACGTGCCAACAGGGGGCGCCCTGGTGGTGACTGTGTGCATTACTGGATG
>JAQFZQ010003034.1:0-11872 GCA_034696005.1 Glomeris marginata | reverse complement strand
AATAAGTAAATAAGTAAATAAGTAAATAAGTAAATAAATAAATAAATAAATAAATAAATAAATAAATAAATATTTTACTCTATTTACTCTATTGAGTAAATAAAGAGTAAATTAAGTAAATAGAGTAAAAAGAGTAAATTGAGTAACGTTGCACCAAACTCCACTGGCTAGAGCGCCTTTATTGTAGTATTGATTACCAGCTGTAACCATTGATGTTGATGTAACGATGTAACCGTTGGCGCACAAAAATTTATTTCAGAATGATTATGACGGTATTGACAATCAATTGTCGATGTTCATTCCTACTATAATATATTTGTAACATTTTACTTAGTTATTTTATGCGAGTTCGCGATGAAGAAACTACCGGAAACGTGGAAACAAGTTAAGCCTAATGCGGGGTTTAACTATTGTTTTCCCGCCGAAACTGGAAAACAACGAAGATCGCCTGTTAAGTGCAAATTACCTAAACCGGATCATGTTCAAACGGCGAACCGAACTCGATTTTTGGGTCGGATCGCCGTTACAAGCACGCCAAATGTGAACAACTTTAACAGGTTTGTACATTTCCGTGCATTTCTCTTGCACGAGATTTAAATTCCCGCAATATCTCGTGACGCACCCATAAGCGCAAAGCAGACTACGGAAAATAAAATTGCGCGAGATTCTGACCAACGCAAGAGTATTGCACGCAAGGTCCCATGTAGTTTATATTTTGTTCTAAAATAATTGACGGCTTTTGCAGGGCTCCCATTCCTGAACCACAAGCTGACAATGATAATCAGGTGAGTTATTTTCCAATCTCTTTGCTATTTGGCATATGTTGTATTATTTTATACACATTATATCAACTTTTCCCAGTTTCAGTCTGCATCAAATGTTCTTCAAAATAAAAATGCAGCTGCAGGCAGACTGGAAGAAAATTGTGCTATTCGCCAATTCGAAGAGAAATCATTTACTTGTACTTTTGACAATGAACTTATAAAAGCCTGTGATAAAGTGGAGCAGGAACATTTAAAGAAGACTGCTGAAATGTGTATTAATGCAGAGCACTGCAATGGAGAAAATCCCAATGAAATACCAGGTAAAATAAGTTTTAATTGTCATATACTAGTTATATAAGATGATACTTTAAAATGTATTGAATACAATA
Source organism: Glomeris marginata (assembly GCA_034696005.1). NCBI lineage: Eukaryota > Metazoa > Arthropoda > Diplopoda > Glomerida > Glomeridae > Glomeris > Glomeris marginata. The sequence continues at coordinate 10,719 of JAQFZQ010003034.1, read as the reverse complement.
ACAATTCCCTATTAAAAAAGTGTTAGTCAAAATTAATAAAATCCACAGAATTTTACAAGATAATATTTTAAAATATCTTGGAATACAATAAAACAAAGTGGAATTTTCCTAGTAAACAATTAAAAATCAAACATTCAAAAGGAATAGTTATATAAAACAATACTTTAAGAAATATTGGAATACAATAGAAGAAAGCTGAACATTTCCCGGTAAAAAAATGAAAAGTCTAAAAATTAAAAATGGACTTTGTCATATCATTAATTACAGAACAATTAAGATAAAGTATTTCATATTTCCATTTAGATCCCAACTCTACACCGAGTGGCGATTCAAACTTCCCCACTCTGTCGTTGTCAACGTGGAACCTGCCGGATTGCGTCGTACAAAAATACACGAGCAACGGCGTGGACACCATGTTCGAGTGGCAAAGAGAGTGTTTACTCCTATCTGGCGTACTGAACGGAAGAAACTTGGTTTACTCCGCACCGACAAGCGCAGGCAAGACGATGGTGGCCGAGATCCTTCTCCTGAAGCGGGTCCTGGAGAAGAAGAAGAAGGCCATATTCGTGCTTCCGTTTGTATCGGTGACCCGGGAGAAAACTTTTTACCTTCAGCACATGTTCCAAGAGGCTGGAGTCAAAGTTGGAGGCTTCATGGGAGGTCACTACCCACCTGGAGGGTTTGCGGCCATCGACGTTGCGCTGTGTACCATCGAAAAGGCCAACAGTCTCGTAAACAGGCTCATCGAAGAGGGGGCACTTCATACTCTAGGTCTCACTTGAGTACCGTTTGCATCTGAAATGAGGATTTGTTCAAATGCAGTGACAATAAATTATGCTAATTGAAAAACTTTTATTTTATCATATATTGTTAGTGATTTTGCATTTGTAACTTTACTTATATACATACATAAATATTCATACACTAACCAAATATGCAGTAATTTGCTTATTGCTGGGTACATACCGAAACCTGGAAAATTTGGAGAAATCGGGGAAATATGGAGTTTAGCTGAAAATTAAGGGAAAAAGGAATTTGACAATTTAATTTATCCAGTTTAACACAATGCAATTGAAAGGCGGGTCGGCGGGGGAATCGAACCCCGGGTGTCTGACTTTCAGCGCCAGTGCCTCACTCTACCGTACAAGTTAGCTCGCTCAGCCACCAAACCACATCAAATAGTGCGGAGTTTTGACAAAATTGTGCCATCACCACTCGGATAAATGTGCAAACGTACATAATATACTCTGGAAATCTTGCCTAAGCAATCTGGAAAACTCAGGAAAAATGGTAAACAGATTGGTATGAAAGAGAAACGAGAAGAATTCTGTCAAAATGTCTGCCGAAGTGAATGTGCTAGCTATGTTAATGTGCCTGCATTTGAACATTTGAAACACATGGACAATGATGATAATTGGAATTTACAAGCTCCTTACTTAGTTTTGCATTTGCAGGAATACTTGTTGTCGATGAACTACACATGCTCGGAGACCCGAGCAGAGGTTACTTACTCGAGTTGCTTCTCGCAAAGATAATTTACCTGCAGAACAGGAAACAAACTGACATGTAAGTAATCCTTTATAACTATAGGAGACCCAAATAAAACATTAGTGTTAATTGATTTTATATTGTCCAGTACGGCAGAGAATTAGCATAATTACATTTCAAATGGTATGTTTTCAGAAATGGTGACCCAGTAGTGGCAATGGACCCTATTCAGATCATAGGCATGAGTGCAACTCTGCCAAACCTGGACCTGTTGGCAAAATGGCTTCAAGCGGAACTGTACCGCACCGATTACCGGCCAATCCCTCTCCAGGAGTGCGTCAAGATTGGCTCCACCGTCTTCGACAGCAACATAACAAAGATGAGGGACATTCCTGCAACTTGCATCATACCTGGTGACAACGATCACGTTATCCAGTTGTGTATGGAAATGGTGTCCAGTGGACACGGGACATTGGTGTTTTGTCCGTCGAAGAAGTGGTGCGAAACGCTGGCGTGCAACTTGGCCGTGGAAATCAGTAAACTTGGAGGAGATCAATGTCAAGATCTCAATCCTGGTAATTATCCTGCTTACTGGGTTCTTGGACATTTAAGGAAGCAACCTGTACTTTGGACGGGGTTCATACCACTCTTTTAATACCTGGAAAAGTCAGGGAAAGTGGTAATGAGAGATTGGTATGAACCATGTTGGAGGAATAGCTTCAAAAATAAATAATACTCTTGTGTGGGCGGTAATCAAAATAATTTTCACTGTTGCCATCGTGTTCAAAATCCAGATTTGCAAGCTGTACGTGATGGCTTACGAGTACACCTGGATGGCAACTCCTTGCAAGATGTGTTGGAGCAGTTGAGTCGTACTCCGGTCGGCTTAGACCCAGTGTTGAAGAAGACAGTTTCTTTTGGTGTTGCTTTCCATCATGCAGGTATACTTTTCATTCTTTCATTGACAATCAGGAGATATTTATTAAATTCATCCGTTGCAGGTTTGACGTTCGACGAACGTGACGTAGTCGAGGGAGCTTTCCGCCAAGGAATCCTCAAAATCCTAGTAGCTACCTCCACATTGTCTTCTGGAGTCAACCTGCCGGCTAGAAGAGTTATAATCCGGACACCGATGAGCCACGGAAACAATCTGATGGATGTACTCGTTTACCGGCAGATGATCGGTAGAGCGGGTCGGAAGGGCGTAGACACTGAAGGTTAATATTTAATTTAAAACAGTCAAAATAACATTGGTTGAGTATTTATACCTGTGGTTGGTATTTGAAGGTGAAAGCATACTGTTGTGCAAGCCGAATGAGAGACTACAAGCTAAAACTTTAGTGCAATCTCAGCTTACGCCTGTTGCGAGTTGCTTGGTGTGTGATGGCAAGGAAAGCTTCAGTGGATCATTGAAAAGGGCTATTTTAGAGGTGTGGATATTTAGAAATTGCCAATATCCGAGTTGATCATAAGCGAGGTTCAATGTATAATTAAATTATAAAGATTACATTCTTTGCATTTTAAATGTGAATTGTGCAGATCGTAGTCAGCGGTATTGCGAAGACAACGTGTGAAGTGGAGGAATACGTGGGTTGCACTCTTCTGGCTGCCGGTTTAGTGTCGGATGAAAAGCTAGCGGCAAGGACGAAAGCTGTTCGAGGATGTGTCCAATATCTAGAGGATAACGAATTCGTCAAGAAGACTGCTTTAGAGATGTCTGGTCTGTTGCAAGCAAGACGTGAAGTCCAGTGAATGTCTTGTAACTAATATTCAATGCAAAATGTAACCAGATGTTTTGTTTGTAACAGACGAAGTTAACTTTTCGCCAACATCACTTGGAAGTGCTGTCCTTGCTTCTGCCCTTTCCCCAAATGAAGGCCTGGTTGTGTTTGAGGAATTGGAAAGGGCACGGCGTAACTTCGTATTGGAGAACGAGCTGCACATTGTTTATCAGGTTCTGTCCATATGACCTGTATCTCTCTTCCATGGTGTTCCATGTTCGCTTAGAATCAAGCGAAGTTGTTTAATTAAGCCCATCTCACTCAATAATGTTACATTACATAGGTGACACCTATCTACGTGTCTTCGCAATGGCCAACTATCGACTGGTTGCAGTACTTGGACATCTGGAACCGGCTTCCAGATGGAATGAAAAGGGTTGGAACTTTGGTAGGAGTAGATGAAGATTTCCTCCAAAAAGCAGCTGGTGGCCGGTTGAACAAGGAAGATGGGGCTCAACGCAAGTGTCTGGACACCCACAGAAGATTCTACGCGGCACTCGCCCTTCACGATCTCGTCAACGAGGTGCCGTTGTCCGTCGTCACCGAAAGGTACGGGTGCAACAGAGGTGCTTTGCAATCTCTTCAACAGACTTCGTCAACCTTTGCAGGTGAGAAAACGGCAACAGTAGATTCTTTTATGTAGTACGTTCGAATTGCTAAATACGCGACTACGGTTGATTCTGTTTGCTCGTGTTCAGGGATGGTGACCGTGTTCTGCAATAGGTTGGGATGGGTCAGCCTGGAATTGTTAATCGCCCAGTTTCAAAGTAGACTTCATTTTGGAGTGCAGAGGGAACTTATCGATCTGGTCAGACTGCCATCACTGTCTGGAAAGTACGCGAGGTTCTTGTACGACAGAGGACTTCCAACTGTTGCCGCACTGGCCAACGCTAATGTTTCGGATGTGGAAGTGATACTTCGCAATGCAAGACCTTTTGAAAGGTAATCCAAGTGCAATGTCTCAATTGAAATTATGCATAATCAGTCTTGTTTAAAAGAACCGATTTGAAAACACCTTCCATATCTCTTGTCTCATTCTTACCCTTCAACTAACTAACTAACTAACTAATAGAAGATGACTAACAGCCAATGTACAACTGAATATATAGTACATTGGAGTAATACTAAGGCATTTGTAACTGCAACAGTGAACGGCAAAGGGACGGTGAGACTGCGAGAGACGCCGCAGATCGCAAGGAGAGATGTTGCATAAGGTTCCCGGGAAAGAAGGCCATGACTGAACGTGAAGCTGCTCAAGTCCTTATTTCCGAAGCCAGAGAACTTGTCCAGAAAGAACTAGGAATCATAATTAACTGGAAAGCTGATGCGCAACCTGAACCCGAACCTGAAGGAAAACGTCAACCTGTCATTGCCGCTGAGCCGCTTGGAGAGGAGCACGAAGCAGATGTTGCCAAGTGTCATCAGGAAGAACTAACCCAAGCTACCTTAAACAGTAGAGATGATGGAACGGTAGAAGTGGACACCATAACCTCGGCATCACCACCTACGTACGTATCCCCGCAAGCGATGCAAGTTCTACGGAGGTCCCAAAGAAACAAACGTAACACCGGCAGACAGAATAGCCGAAGAAGTTCCCGAAAGAACCATCACAATACTACTACTTCTTCTTCATCAGTTGCAAATGGTTTAAAAGCCGACAGACTATTCTCTGCATTCCAAGATAACTGGAAAGGCGCGAATGGCATCGGGCCTTTTCCATCGACATCTACTAATGACAACACTCCGGTAAAGAATCCTGGCAAGAGAAGTCTCCAAAACTTAAGTGGTGTAAGCCCTTTGCTTCCAGTCAGTCCAATGAAAGGTGTTTCCAAACAGGATGGTGAACAAGATGTCAACTGGTCATCGCCGGTATTACCGGTTCACCACAGCAGTCCGTTGCTGTACAATGATGCCGCTAGCAAGCCATGTCCTCCAATGGACGTGTCCTTGCTTTTGAGATGCGAACAGACACCAGTTGCAGAGAAGAACATACGCAAAGATAAGACATTTTCATGGGGAAGTTCCGGTTTGGAAGAGTGTATGTTGAAGGGTTTTCAATACGAACACGAAGATACAGCGAAGGATGTGGATGAAGTAGATGACAGTTGCATTGACTCTGATGCGACAAACTGCAGCTTGGAACTCTTTACAAACTCGATGCAAATGACAGGAATAAGGGAAAACAGCGTGGACAAAGATACACCCAAAAGAGACACGAGTGACGCGGCCGGAAGAGCAAAGTCACCGTTAAACTCCTTCCTTCTGCCATCGTTCAATATGTCCTCTATGGAGTTTCAGCCTAATCTAGATCCAATAATGAACGATTCACAATCAAATGGGGATTTTAATAACGAGGAACGAAGGAAACGTGGATTTGTGGATGACGGCGCGGCGACAAGTCCCAAAAGAGCAAACTACACTGATGAGGAAGACATCTGCATTCCTCCAACTCCTACCGACGATGTCGTGGAGGAAGATGATGAGTTTGCAATCATAGATGCGACAGCTGACAAGAAACTGTTCAGAAGCTTCATCGAAGAGTGGAAAACTAAGTCAGAATTCTCAATTTCCATCGCGTGCGAACCAAAACCGGAAAACGTTGCGCGTGCCGGTGACATTGGAATGAACAGTTAAGGGATTTGTACCTTATAAATGTATTTTTACGTTAATGTGTATCAACAACTGCTGAAATAACTTGCCACAGTTTTGTTAGAGTTGAATTAACATTGAATTGTTGTAATTGTTGGAATCAAACAAATATGTAGTTTGTACTATACTATAGGAAGTTATAATTTCTTAAAATACCTTGGACATGTGATTATTGTCAAATAATAATAATAATTACTCTTGCATTTATGAGATTAAATGTAATTTTCAAGAGAATTGTCATGAAACTTCTTACTGCAATATTACATACACAATTGTATGTTTCTAATTGTTCATTGAAATTCTCTAAATAGTATATTAATATTTCCTTTAAACAATATTTTAACATTTAATCAGATGTAATGTTTGAAAATTATTTAATTAAAGTAGTTGTCATCACATAGCGTAATAACAATGTTAATTGCATATAAACATTAATTGAAATTTAATTCAGGAGCAGGCAAATCACGCGGCACTGCAAATAAAGATAAAGATTTGATGGTCTACAACCAAAATGTGATAATTGTGGGGTTAGCAGTTTGTTGGGAAGGAAATGTAGCTTACTACCTCGCGTTGAAACAGAGTTTCACCTCAGGTTTGACTTATCCGTAATACCCTGCATTTATAAACACATTCCTTGCTTAATTCTTACGTTTGTATTTGTTTTTAGATGAAACAGATGAAGGACTTATTCCACCTCCTCCATGTGTCAATCTATCTTCTAGTGAAATTATTAACGGAATCACCGAAGTTATGTTGCTATTCGATGAATCGCGACACTCCATTCTCTTCGATGCCAAGCCTCAACTAAAGCAAGTATCAAACTCCCAAAATGCAGTTACCATTTGCTAAACAGGGTGCCTCAATTGCCCAGGTTCATCCATGAAATGACTGGTATATTTCCAAACTTCTTAACGAAAGACCCCAAAGTTGCCGAGTGGTTGTTGGAACCGACGGGACGCGAAAGAAGTTTGGCCACTTTGGTCAGCGAGTTCCTAGCAGACTATTCACCTTTACTTTCAGGTTCTTATAAATAACCCCACGAGTTTTAAAGTCTTTTTGAATAAAGCAATTGAGTAGACGTGACTTTCTTTACCATTGCCGTGTCCTTAGAAAGAAAGTCATCCATAAATAAGGAGCAAGAAATCATTCAATTGCTTTAGTGAAAAAGACTTTAATAGAGTAGGAATAGCTACAGGTTTAGGACAGCTGGAAATAAAGGTGTTTCTGTGGTGTATTTCAGCAATTCCTAACTTGAAAGGTGTCGGCAGTATCGCGCTGGACACGCGAAGTACCGTGTCAGGCCGCGTGCGGGCAACGACCGAAGCCGTAGTTACCCATCACTTGATGGTTGCTTTGGAGGATGAACTGCGCAACAAAGACCTTCATCGAACATTCCTTGGTGATAAGAAATGATGTGGTGGTGCCATTCGTTCAATATGTTAATATTTAATTGAAATTATAATAGATATCGAGATGCCCATAGTGTCGATCCTGGCTAAAATGGAAATTAACGGGTTTGGGTTCAGTGTTGAAAGATGCCAACAGCTACAAAATTCCCTCCAATCCAAATTGAGGAATCTTGAGGAGGAAGCGTACGGTATGGCGGGACGAAGGTTCTCGATGACATCTCCGAAAGAGTTGGCGCAGGTAACGTTGTAGATTTGTTGCTGTTTTTACGAATTTCAATAGAGATTTTGTTGCAACACTTGCTTTCTTCATTGATTTTATCCATGTCAGTTCACCTTTAAGTTTTTAAATTGCAAGAGCTTTCTGTTTAGGTTTTATATGTGGAGTTATCGCTGCCTCCTGGAGGAAACTTGCAAGATGTGGGAGCTTGCTTAAGACGGAATATGAGAAGTCCTCGTGTTGCCATGGGAAGACCCAAACTGCCCAAGAATTACACTGTTAATAAAGAAGGTCTTGAAAAGCTGGCCACTCTTCACCGCATGCCCGCGATCATCCTCGAATGGAGGAAAATCTCCAGTGCCTTATCCAAGGTTAGTAGTATGACAACTTGATGACAAGACGGTCTTGGAAGGGAATACTATTCACAATTATTGTGTTTTAGGTCATAGTTCCTCTTCTCAAACTGAACACGTTCAACCCTTTCCTCGCGATGCACCGAATGCACGGTAACTGCCTCACTCACACGGCAACAGGAAGAATCACCATGTCCGAACCGAACCTCCAGAACGTCCATAGGGACTTTGAAGTTTCAGTGCAATCGGACACGGAACCGAAAGGCCATCTAGCATTGAACTCCGTAAGGTATCAGGCTATCATCGCCGTGTCCCCGTACCGCACGAGATCATCTTCCGTGTGCGGCGCTGGAGACATCGCGAACATCAGCATCAGACACGTGTTCGTTCCATTCCAAGGTACCCACTATACCAGGTGTTGAATTTAACCCAATGTCCGGCCCTAATCTATTTCTATCAGAAGAAATTTCCTAAATCACAAGCGATTATAACCCTCCTATTTAACACGCTAAGTTCTATTCTCCTGCCGCAGTCACCAGTAAAATGGTGACTGTATCTGGATGGTTACAATAACCGAGGTGACACTGACCGGTTTCGACTGTATAATGTCAGTATAAACACTGAGAATGCAACAAAACGAAGCGTTCGGTGGTAGTCAGGTTCATTAATGGCTCATGTTAATATTGTGTTTGTTATTATCCCTAATTTAATTTGTAGGTGGAGTTTTACTGTCTGCAGATTACTGCCAACTCGAGTTACGCATATTGGCCCATCTATCAAAAGATTCCTACCTTTTGAAGGCTTTGACGGACGGCCGTGATGCTTTTCGTACCATGGCGGCGCAGTGGAAGAACGTTGCTTACGAGGACGTGGCAGATGCCGACAGACAGCAAGCCAAACACGTGAGCCATCTCGTCTGGAAATTTACAATAAAGACAGGTTATTAGATTATGAGCATTTCAGATATGTTACGGGATGATTTACGGCATCGGACCGAAAGCTCTCGGCGAACAGTTACGTGTTTCGGAAGCAGACGCTGCGGTGTTTATAACAACATTCAAAGACAAATACCCAGGTTTGTAAATGTATATAATTTCTGTGGTGTTTTCTTATGAATATAACTTATAATTAGTTGGTTTTACAATGTTTTAGTCCAGCTTAAGTTTCTACAATTACACTTTACTTTTAATCAAGTGGTGTATCGTATACTGACACCATATTCCTGAGTAAAAAAATATATATACCTTTGAGATACGATGCATCATCCCATCACGATCTTCATCTGCAATGGATAAAATAACCCTTATTACAAAATGAATCTCTTTTTTTGCAGGAGTAAAATCATTTTTAAACAGCTCGGTGGAAGCTTGTCGTAAAACTGGTTACGTGGAAACTATGTTTGGCAGAAGAAGGTACATACCTACGATTTCATCAGCCAGTTCCCACTTGAGATTGCAAGCAGAAAGACAAGCTGTCAACACTCCCATCCAGGGCTCCGCAGCAGACCTGGTAAAAGAAGCAATGGTTGCAATCGACCATGAACTTGCGATCGCGTTCGGAGGCAACCGGTACTCGCGCAAGAACCCCCGTAGCCAACCCAAAGGTTGTATTCACTGCCTCATTCAATCTTTTGTTATTCCACCTAAATCTAATGAATATTTTGTTGTACGCAGCAACACAAACTGGATTTTTAGTGCTGCAACTTCACGATGAACTCATTTACGAAGTCAACGAAAGTGATTTGATTCAAGTGGCGCAGATCGTCAAGATAAATATGGAAGAAACGGCCAAGATATCTATTCCTTTGCCCGTAAGGATGAGGGCTGGACCCTCATGGGCATCTTTGAAAGATTTAGATTTATAATGTGTTTTTTACAACTTTTATCAATTTTAATATCAAAATATTTGCCTTTTTAATTGAAATATTTAATATAGGACATGTTAAAACTGACAAAATCTTTCCTTTTTAAATTGACATTGATTATATAGAAATGACATTTTATTTTTATGTAATTCCTGAAACCGCCTTTGACGTATGACTACATTTCAACTCAAATATGAAGACAGTATTTACTACTTGCCTGTAAAAATGACTATTTACTTTTGTATATGCATGAGTTTATCCAAACCATTTTCATATTTTACAATTGTATATTTGACACATATTTCTTAAATGAATTAAAATATTTGCAACTGAACCAATTTACTTGCTGCAACACAAAAGTTGAACTATGCTATAATAAGTCAATTAATTCCAAAAAATGGAATTGTATCAGCCACTGGCACTAAGACTGCAATATAAAAGCATTTCAATGGATCTAACTCATAAAACATCATTGGAGTTAGAACCTAATACAAATATTACAGGAGGGGGCCTCTAAAACATTTAGGAATTTGAGTGCATGCAGCCCCTTTTGGGGGGTCTATGCGATATTTCAGGCAGGGAAGGGCCTCCCGGAAAACTTCAAAATGTAGGGGGGAATGAGGTAGAACTAATTTAACGCGTTTTAGTGTTTGAAAATGAAGTTGCTCCTGATCACGAATATATCCTCGGAATCGTCCTAACTCTTCCGGTTTAGGAGATAATCGCGTTTTAAAGTTGAAAAATTAATTTATTCCAATCATGATAAAAACTATGCAGTCTTGTAGGATTTTTCCTCCTGATCACGAATATATCCTCGGAATCGTCCTAACTCTTCCGGTTTAGGAGATAATCGCGTTTTAAAGTTGAAAAATTAATTTATTCCAATCATGATAAAAACTATGCAGTCTTGTAGGATTTTTCCTCCTGATCACGAATATATCCTCGGAATCGTCCTAAC
>JAQFZQ010003033.1:0-11873 GCA_034696005.1 Glomeris marginata | reverse complement strand
ATAGTATTTATTCTCTGTCTTACTTTGATTATCACAATTATCAGGATACTTTTTTCCCCATGTCAGAAGTCCTTTAAATTAATGTTTGATACAAAAATTCGTGGATTTCCTTAAAAAGTATAATAGAATTTGAAAATAGTCATGGGAATTTTGGAATTAGTCATGGAAAAGAATCTAAATTTCTTTTAGTACACTATACTATTTCAAAATTCACAATTTGTTCCCAGTAATATTTTTGTCAAACTTAATCGCCATTTTCTGTAATAAAATAATTGAAATCCTGGAATTTTATATTTTCATTATATACAGTAGATACCATGTTATTTTATTTCAAATGGTCATGGGAATCATGCGAATGTAATTGAATTATATGTATTGTAAACTTTGCAGATATCCTGCATTAGTTTAGTATTAATCAACAGCATTTCTCGGTGCGCCATCTGGTATCAGGAGTGAGAAACATTTTTTTATAATGAAGGGCTAAAATGATGAAATGGATTGAGGTTGTGTGTTTTATTACCCTATCATGTTCAATAAAGCCCCCCAGTTTTTTGTGTGGGCCACATGGGTGCTGCTGCATGTTGATGAGCTGAAGAGTGGTCTAACATAGTCTAACATAGTGACACTGGTGGAAAATGTGATTTGGCAACGACCGATATAATGGGCGTTATTTTGAGGGCACTTTGCATTTTTGTGGGGCTTTGAAATCGATAGAAATTTGAATGGCTTTGATCTCATTAGCGTCACGCAGGACACGCAATCCAACCACCAATTAATAGCCCACTCTCTAGTCTTAAACAGACCCATGTCTTAACGACCACCAAAACTGTCATGGCCGCCGTTTTTGGTGCGGATTCAATTGGCTCCACCTGGTGGCCGTCTCCGGGGTTTTCCTATGACGACCACGCTTTCCATTTATAATAATGACCTTTTTATCATTATTATACGATTGTTGTTGTCCCTTGTTTACTTTTCTTTCGACATCCCCCTTCTCCGCCCTCCTCCCTAACCGACTGACAATAAGATTTGGATGCAGTTGCCTTGACAACGGGTCGATTTATCGATAATCGATGACGTATTGGTTCGATGTATGCAGGGTGCAAGAAGCAGATGGCGGATTCTTTGAGAGTTTCTCGGCCCTTTCATGGAAACAGGAGAACCGGAAGTTGCAGGCCATTCGACAGGTGGGAAGGTTTCTTGTTTTTTGATTTGTTTAAATTCATCAATAGCATTTATCGATTTGTATTGATCAGCTGGTTTTTTTCGTTGTTGCTCCTCCCTTCCATAACTTGTTATTTTGTTACAGGATGAAGTGGAAAAAGTCAAACCTCCACCGACAGAAGGGTCCGTTGGGATTGAACCTCCCAGTCATAAGATTGGCAAAAGAGAAGTTAGTTTCATTACTATATATCCAGATATATTACACAAATTTAGATGAACCAATATATTTAATACTATCTTTTATACTTCATTCCCTCGTATCCTGGCCAAAAAAAAGGCGTGGCTTTGAAAACGGAGGCGTTTCCCTTTTTCAGTCGCCTTATATGCTAGCCAATGGAGTTGGCTTTCATTTGTAAACAACAGGTGGAGCTACAAATGGAAGCCAACGCCATTGGCTAGCATATAAAGCGACTGAAAAAGGTAAACGCCTCCGTTTTCAAAGCCACACCTTTTTTTTTTTGTCAGGATACGTGGGAATGAAGTATACTTTATGCATTTTGGGTCCTGGAAAAAGTTATAAATATCCTTGAAAATACTGGAATTTTGAAATGAGAGTTTATCCATTTAACTGTGGATAAACACATTTTCCCGATATTTTTTGGTTTTTGTATTGGGAAACTACAGTGTGACGTCACAGTCACATGGAGCTCCACATTAATCAATTTCCTGTCATTTATTTACTTTTGCCGTTGAATTGTTGGGCTTTATTGTCTCGCATGAAGGAATGGTAATCGAAATACATACTCGTTTTTGTGTATTTAGAGGTATGAAATCGATCAGTAATAGCGCAAATGAATATTAGTTCAGTGTGTCTAATATTAAACCTAAAAGAGCTGGAAAAATATACAGGTCCACTATTTGCATATTGTCATTTTTTTCATCCCTGTAAATAATTTTGTATGAAGGTGGCGCTGCATGATTTGTGTTTTTTATTATTTTATTTTAAATAAGTTGTCCGCCATTTTGAAACTACGCCATGTTCTTGCTTTTCATTGCTTTAAAAAATGCGAATATGAATTTAGGAAGTGCTTTAAAATGTCGCTTATCTGCACTGTAATGGCCAGTTGTGGCCCATAAACTTGGCGATAAAAGTCCCCCAAGCGGCATAAGTATACACTAGTATATGGTGATTTACTATGCAGTAACATATACGTGTTGTTGATATCGAACATTGCAGACATATTTTTCATTTGCCTGTAAATGTGGTGTACATACACATTTTTCAGTTTTTGGTCAATGTTCGGTTTATAACAAGACTATACGTACATCAACGTGACTCAATCTAAATTATATACAATGGATATACAGTGAAACCTGTGAACTTGACCACCCTAGCTTCCATATGCTGACCACCTGACAAAGTTGACCGTTTTTTCCATTGAACCGAATAAATAACATTTACATAGGGTTGACAATTTCCTGCCCTGTAATTTGACACCATACAAGAATATATTTGCAACTAATGGTCATGTTGTGACGTCATCGGCCAATTGACTTCATGTTGGCTGCCAAAATTTCCCCGGATTGGGGATTGGGGTGCCATTAACTATATGTAAATATTGCATCTATAGTAGTACAGTGCCCTACAAAAAAAAGTGGCTTGCAGCTCAAAATGACGCCAATGACGTCACCAAAATGCATTTTCACAGACGCGGAAGCATAAAACCGTTTTGCACAACTCCACTGGCAAAAGCGCCGTTTCACGATTTTTGCCTGTTGCTATTGCTTCTCGACAAAATCTTACAAATGCGTGTTTGTTTGAGCTCTAAGTTCTTTCAAAGTTTTACAATATATGTATACAATCAAATGTAAGAGTTCTGAAAATTATTCAATGCTTATTTTCAAGTAAATCCAGTCAAAAACCAAGGCACTATTTTCTTTGGGGAGGGTTAATTACTTTGATATAAGCATTGCAAGAAGGCAACAGCCAATCAGGAATTGGCGTCATTTTGAGCTGCAAGCCACAGTACATTCATTTTTAAATGCATTTTTGGAACTGTGAGTGGTCAACATACACAAGTTTCACTGTGTATATGCATGTGATTTGTGAGGAAAGATTGGATTTGTTTTTGTATTTTGTTTGGGGAATGACTAATGTGAATTTTGCGTGTTGTTTTTGGGCAGTGGCAACAACTGTATGTGGCTGTTTTATACACGATCAACAACCAGATTGGCGCCAGTCCCAAGGAGAGGACACCACCCATCGATGACCTCTACGAATATGCCAGAAGGGCTTTTGCCGTCAACGACCAAGACCACGCCCATCTTATGGAAATTGCCTCCAAGGAAAAGGTCACACCTCCTTTCCCCCCACATATGTTAATAAATCACGTGCTCACACATGTACCTACACCAGTACTTTACATTGATTTTGATTTTTACAGCCTCCCATACTGGTGCTCAACGTGACTGTTGTCGAAGCCCAGGGACTCGAAGCCAAGGACCCTGATGGTATACACACACACTTAACAATCCACTCTTGATTGCGCTTAAAGCGTAATTAACAGCACAGAAAACTCATCTTCCACTCATTGTTAATAATTCAATGGCAAGATGCTGGCTGCACTTGTATTCAATTTTTCCAGGAGAAATATTATTTCATTGTGCTTATAATTTGAAGCCATGCAGTAAGATGAAATAAAAAACTTTATTTACTGTGCTATTTGAAAATCTATACCCTGTTATTAATTCTTATATGAACACATCAACTTTAAATGATTAATAAAAGATATTTTCATTTAGTATAGTCTACCATTCTTGATTCTACCAAGATTCTGCAGATGATTTTATGCAACTGATGCAATATTCAGTTATTATAATTCTAGAATGACATTTTATATTTAAATTGAACCCAAATATTAATGATTTTAAATCAAAAGTATTGTGTATGATATGTCTTTAGGATAACTTTACATTTAATGTGAATTGTCATATGCGAACGGAAAGGACTTTCTTCGCGCAAATGACTCTTGACAATATTAATACGGAGGTATTTTATTAATTGGGTTTAACTGGACTTTTAGGATACAGTGACCCATTCTGCATGTTGGGCATTCAACCAGAAGCCCCCAGACAGACAAGTCATGATTCTCCGGACCGTGAAGAGGCCCCGAGCGGCGACTGCGAAGAAGTGCGCAAGAAGCAACACTCGTTCAAGCTGAGCTTCAAGAGGAAGAAGGAGAAGGAAACACGGCCATCATCATCATCCAGTAGTACTTCTTCTGCTGGCAACGGAGTCACTGCTTCGGAAAGCCTTTCCAATGACATTCCAGCAAAGTACATCAGCGCCACCACGGTCAAGAGGCACAACCTGAACCCGCAGTGGGACGAAAAGTTTCAATTGTTCGTATTTAATGCAGTGGTATCCACTCTTGGTGTTATGCTATATTATAGCATTTCATGGTTTTCCTGTTGGTTCTTGGCAGCACCATCGAGGACATCAGTGGAGACAGGCTTCACCTGGATATCTGGTTAGTCACAAACAAAGGCATATTTTTGCTGTATACATCAAACATACTTTAATTTAATCTGTCTTGTTTGATGTATACGCGTGTGCAACATCCTGCGCGTTTCGTTTTGGGAAAAATTGAATTCGTCTAATTGGAAACTGTTACCTGGGACATTATTCAATTTGTCAAGCTGGGAACAAAACGCAATAAATTTCTAGAGTATTGATTTTTCAACACGGTTCAATTTCACAGGGACAACGACGACGAGTCTTCGGTGATCGATGCCGTCAGGAAGCTGAATCAAGTGCAGAGCTGGAAAGGACTTGGAAGGTATAATCATAAATCCCTGTAACTGAGGATATGGTTTTTGATGCCTTAAATATATAAAAAAGTAACATTGTGGATTTCCTCTTCAGATACTTCAAGCAGGTGGCACAGTCAGCAAGGTCCCACGGTGCTTACAGTGTTGATGACTTCTTGGGATGTGTCAGCATCACCCTTCATGTACTTTAACATTTCTAAATCCTTTTATTATTGTTATTCAGTGGTGTGTTCTACAATCACATCTGTTAAATTTGATAAAAATGGTGTTTTATAAACAGGACCTTCCATCTACCGGAGTGGACAGATGGTACGAGCTGCAGGGAAGGTCACACAGGTCCAATGTACAAGGGAGAATCAGACTTAGGCTTAGCCTGTCAACAAGGGACAGGGATGCTTCCGGTCAAGATCATTGGTGGGATGTGCGTGAGCATGAGCATTTGCTCAGGGTGTTCATCGAGTACGAGTTGGCTCAGTTGAGACACGACGCGATGCACAAGTGGCAGGGCCAGATCCCCCCGGCAGCAAACACCATTCTTCATCAACATGCTATCCAAGGAGATCTTACTCCTTTGCAACAGGCTGTCTGGTATTTTCTTCATATTCAAGGTACAGTGAAACCTGTGAACTTGACCACCCTTACATGCTATACACCGGTTAAAGTTGACCGGATTTTTTGAAACCGCCAGTGGTCAACATACACAAGTTTCACTGAATACTATTATTGGATTCGATTGTAATTTTGAATTCATTTTCTTGTATTGTTTAAGTGAGTGGCGTGCATTTAGCTGGAAACACATGCAGAAAGCTTTTGACTACGTGCAGCTGTACAGACTCCTGCAGAAGCTAAATGTGGCCTGGGAACAGGAATCTCTTTCAAAAGATGAAGTAATACTCTTATTCTGAAGTGAATTGTAATTGTTGTTGGTTTCAAACAGTCCCGTATTTCAACAGGAAACTTGTTTGTCAGAGTCGTTCAGTCAGTTCATCGAGTATTCGCTGAATCTACTCCGCAAACTTTACGATCTATTTCCTCCCGGCAATGTGGCAGCTGGTTACAAGCTCGAATATCTCTTAAAGTAACGTATTCACATTTGATATTGTTATACTATATTGAACATTTAGTTTCTAATTGTATAATAAATTATGTAAAATATTCTCTTCTTGCAATCAGATGCATAGCACTGATGAGTGACATGCAAGCTTTCTGGAGATGTTGTCCTTTCCACAAAGATCTGCACGTGGAGGTTGCCAGTACCATCAAGGTCATTTACTACTTTTACTTTGTATTTGATGTTATTTGTTGTACAGGAAAACTGCAGCTTGTTCAATTTAATGGTGAGTTTTAAGGGAAAACCCTGCAGTAATCCAATCCAACATTAAATTGAACAAACTGTGGTTTGTATTTCAAAAAATGTGGTATATTTCGTGTAAGGATTAGTCGTCGTCTCTTGAAACCTTTATAGTTTTTTTTTCTTTTACCACGAGAAGTGAGTTAATTGTGTTTTGATGAAAGAAAGGTTTCAGTATGTTGGATCATGCGGTAAATGTAAGTGCATTTTCGTGTTGTTTGAAACTGCAGAAGGGGACTGTGCAGAGGTTTGAGACTTTGCTGAAACAAACGAGACCTGCTGTCAAAGTAAGAAGCATGTGGCGCAGTGCAGTGAAGGTTACGAGTAATGTGAATCAAGTTGGTAATGGTCGTCAATCAATATTAGAACGATGACACCCTCCTTAAAAGCTACATCGAATTGGTGAACTCCATCAACGTCGACCTTTACAAGAACCTCCAGTACAACACTAAACTCTTCGAAAGGTTAACAAAATCTCTATTCCCTTCTTACGATTAAACTTGTGCTCATCAAGTGCTCATATTGTCCATTTTGCAGCATTATCAGTGTCAACTACTTCGCCATATCGTACAAAGAACTGGACAAGTTGGTAAACATAGATTTTGTCTGAAAACCATTAATCCTTTTTAACATCGGGTGGTACGTGTGTTTTATGGGATTTACTAACAAATTTATCATGCACCATTTCTTCATGCATTCACCTAATACCATCTACGCAAGATCATAGAATTGTTACGCAAGGTCTGGACCTGGAAGGTAATGTGCAACACTTAGTGTAGTATGCAAATAACATTAACTATTAGCTTGTTAATTATTATGTGATGCTTTTGTGACACTAATTTTATAACATATAATATTTTGATCGATTGGAGTTTCAAATTGCAAGAACAGTTTTATTTATTCCAACCTGGCTAATTGAATTTTGAAGATAAAAACTATTAAGAGTAATGTGATTCCCAGCCAAGCCGTAGACTAAGTAGGCGGAGCTTGCGCCTGACTGCAGCCAATGGCATCGAGTAGTAGGCCTACTTTATCGTTTTCCGTAATTACTGGGTATTGTGCAACGCCAAACGGTTTTTAATACTGCTACACATTACGATTGATTACAAATGATACGAAACCTTTAATTCGGTTTTTATAAATCGGAATCGAACGGTATCGGTATCGAAGCTCCGCCCTTGCTTCGCCTCTTTAGTCTTCGGCTTGGCTGGGAATCACTTTCTTTTTATAGTTACAGAAGCATGTACATGGGTTTTTGCTTTCTCTATTAACACAATTGCCTTTAAAGAGTATGAAGATTTCTTAAACATTTAGATTAAAATGAAATAAATGTGTTAATTTGATGAATGTTTCAGGTTGTGGATGACATTAAGGAAGCAGTGATGCAGTTGTGTGAAAGGTTGAAAGAAGATTCAGCCAAGGATTTGAGCAGAGCTGATGGAGACATTCCAGAAGATAACTTGACCATTGGCACGGCTATGTTTGAGATGTACATGGCTTTACAGGAATTTGTAGCCTTCAAGCAAAACTTGCCATCTAAGTAAGAAATATAACCGCAAATACTTAATTGAGCACAGATTATTGTTACGTTTGTGTGAAATGCAGTGACAGGAGGTCCCTAGGATTGTCTGGATTTCATGAATGGTTTGCTGGTGCAGCCCTCAGATGGTTGACCATCGCAAGATACAAGTTGATGTTGCGCATTCGAAAGGCGGTACAACTAGACAAGGTATATTGTGTTCAATTAAAGTATAATAACTGTCTTATGTGAATATGTATATAAGTTATTTAATTGCAGGCCAATCAGATAGACACCAATCTGAAATTGAGTACCTCGGCCGTGGACACCACTTCGTGCTTTTATCAGGTTTTCATTTTTCTTGTTAATCTATATATAGTGGTATATTTTATGATTGAATTCAACATGTGATTTTGATATTAATTTGTGTATCGTGATACAATATCTTCACCGTAACAAATGATTTTATAAAGTGTTTAAATTGCAATTGCGTAGATCAAAGAGTTCTGGAAGCAATTGGCTTGGCCGGATTTAGTCTCTTCGTACGCATTTGTCTTCAAAATTTTGGATGTAAGTAAAGTTTATACTATATAAGTAAATTGTAGATCATGTAATAGTATATTAAAATATGGGATGAATAATGGCAGGACATCTGCAACGGTGCCATGTACTACGCGGACCTGATGCAGCAGCGACTCGTCGACGAAGGCTACTACGACTTGGATGGCCAATTCGACGTGACAGACAAACTATGCTTGGCCATCAACAATGTGGAACACGTGAGAAGGTCGTTGAAGTCACTTCCGGAGGAACTAGGACTAGAGGCTATATTCACGGCGCTGGCCAAAGTTGACGGCGAGCCGCGGGGAACTCAGTGCCGTAGGACCATGCACACAATGTTGCACAGCTCGGAAGATGACATGGCCGTCAAGATAGTAGCTGTTGTCAGACGAGTAGCTGAGAGGGTAAAAGACAAAAGCATTGAATGCGACACAAACTAAAGCATTTACTGGATCGATTTGGTTTTGGGAAATTGCAGATGCGGCTCGATATCCGTAAATACGTGTTCCATCTGGCATGGGCACCTGATGCCTTGCCCACGGATGATGTACGTCTTCCTTTCACATTTGCCTTTTATATACAGTGAGCCTCGTTTATAATCAACTCGGGTATTGGCAAACTCCAAGGTCCTGCCGGCATGCAAATCACCTCCGTTACCTCCGTTACCTCCGTTACCTCCGTTACCTCCGTTACCTCCGTTACCTCCGTTACTAGCAACTGATTTCTAACTGAAACCTGTATTTGGACCTCTGATATTGTCAACTGAACAGTTAACTGACCTTGATTTGGAGGGTGAAATATTACAAATGTCTTAACAAAATTAACTTTGCCATCATATTATTTTTACCTCTTATATAAGAAAATTTGGCTTAGAGGAAAACAAAAACCCCGGTGGGTTCGAGTTGTCTGTAAGCGAGGTTCACTTTATAATGAAATTTCCATGTAAAGTATTAAATTTTTTAAATGGGTAACTTACATAAATCATTGATTTTCACATACGAGCATTTTTTGATGTAATTATTAATGTATGAACTTGTTTTATTACGCAAATAGGCCATTGTTCCCCTCATGGAATATCTGGACAACAACTTGGCAACACTGAACGACACCCTGCTACATGTGAATTTCCAGAGAATCTTGGAGGAAATCTGGGTGGTTCTCATTGAAGAATTAGAGTCTCAAGCCCTCAGTGCAGTTGGGGTATAATACACTTTATATATTAATCAATATTCAGTTAATCTATACATGAACTGCAACTGAATATGAAATTAATACTATTTTGAGATTTATCTTTCTTTTTACAGCTAATAACGTATTATTATTTGACATTGTATTATGCAGGAGAAGCAAACTGTGTTTTTCGCGCGTCTTCACGAAGCACTCAACATTCTTATTGAATTCTTTCACGCCAACCAGAAAGGTTTACCACTTCAGAAACTCCACACCAAACCTTTTCACGTGAGTTCCAACTGTTAGTAATAAACGGAATTCTATGTAAATTAATGAGATGGATTATTTTGCTCGCGACACGCGCAGGACTTTGAAGATTTTCTGGACCTGCACCGCAGCGATGCCGAGACTCTTATAAGCAAGTACTGTTTGGAACAACAGAAGGAACAGGAGAAGAGCACTGGCAACAGGGAACATGGCACTCTGACAGTCAAGGCTTACTTCCGGTACGACTGTCTTTGCGTTGAGGTGCTTCACGCCAACGACATCATGGCTCTGGACCCAAACGGATTCAGTGACCCTTTCGTCATCATCGAGTTGCTACCAAATCACCTCTTTCCAAATTGCCCTGTTCAGAAGACCAAAGTGAAGAAGAAGACGTTGAACCCGCTCTTTGACGAATGCTTCGAGTAGTAAGTGTTTTTGCAGGGGGTGTCTATAGGGGGTGTCTATACTGAAATGGACATGAATGGTTAAATTTATAGCTGTGTGCGATTGGATCAGTGCAGTGATGCATCTGCCACAGTACTTTTCACAGTGATGGACCACGACATCATGCTTAGCAACGACTTTGCCGGCGAAGCGAATCTGGCTCTTCCCGCGATCCCAGGTGTGATGGAGAAATTGCCATCGACTGATCTCAGTACTGTCAAACCTGTTGAACTAAGTCTGTTAAGACCAAAGTACAAAGGCAAGTCTTTTTAGAAGAATTGGATACAAACACAAATTTACAGTTAAATATACGATTTTAAAATATTACAGATAATGTCATTCTGACAACACTTGAGAAGAGGATTTGGGACAAAGCTGCCCAGGACTTCGTCAAAAGACGTAAAGCCCACATGGTTTAACCATGTGTTTTCCTTATTTTTTAAAACAAAATACCTACGTACATACTATATCCAAAATTTTACCAATTTTTATTACCAAACACTCCTTTTAAATATAAGTACACAGTTACTATAAAGATGAACTGGAAGTGGACTGTGGATATTCTGCATACATTGCACTCTCTTTACAGTCAACTTGTGCAGTATATATTGGTTGACTGTAACTTTGTACTGTCACTGTGGCTTGCATGCTATATATAGTGGACTGTAAGGAAAAGTTTGACAATATGGGAGTTGATACTATAAGGGGAAATTCTCTGTAAGGGAGTTCAATGTACAATGTAATGTACAATGTAATTGCTTAATGTGTATATGTAAAATTTTACAATTAGGATATTGACTGTAGGAGAAATTTTAACAATGGAGTAAGTTGACTGTAAACAGAGTTCATTGTATAAGAGAAAGTTTCACACCGTGAAATTATATCACGAATTATAAACATGTAATGTGATGTTCAACTTAATTTTGAACACGTGATTTTAAAATTATTATACAACTATATATATATAGGCAAGTAAATCGATCGGCCAGAAATGATATATTTTGATCAAGTCTGACGATATAGGTTAGGAATTTAAAAGTTGGTGGGATTTGTACTGAAAAAAAAAGTTTGTTGCCATGTCAACCAAGAGCCTTAATTCACATATATAACTGGCAAAAATAATGGCCAATAATTATCTTTATACATACAAATAATAAGAATAATATAATAATATATTCTCCACATTGCACTATATGTTACTAGTCATGTTTCACAATGTAATGTGTTTGCTTGTCAAGTTCCTTGGTAATTTGCACATGCACATACAGGTTGTTACAAAAGTTCATTGCCACACAATGTGAATTGTATACATATAATTATTTTACGAAAAGTTAATGTGGTAATTATTATATGGTTGATGTTCGAATAGTTTAATAGTTTGTTTTTACGTGCATTTGTGATGTTTGTGTATATACAGTATACTAGGTGATAATGAATATTTGTTAATGTATATGTTTGCGGTGAATGACCTTTGTGACACTTTGTATGTTGAATTATACAGGGTGTCCGGAAAGTCTGGTCATTTTGTTAATAACTTGAAATTGAAGTGAATATTTGTAAATGTAATGA
>JAQFZQ010003032.1:0-11879 GCA_034696005.1 Glomeris marginata | reverse complement strand
GTGTTTCTTTTTACTTCATCTTTATGTTTATTGAACAAAACTGGTAGGTCAAAAACCATTTCGGTTCACCTTTAACTTTCCTATATAGGTATGGATAACGTGTTGCCGAATGTCGAACCTTACGTGCCTTCATTCAGGAACGTAAGTATCCATTATTGAAATATAGTGACTTCACAGTTTGCATTTTACAAAATTAAATGAATAATTTGCCTGTCCCTTTTAGAAAGTAACTCTTCTAGTTGGGAAACCCATAGAACTTGAAAATGTTGTCAAGTCGTTACAATGCGAAAAGAAGTCCGACGTAAGTTTCCTTATCGCATTGTATTTTAAATTGCGATATATACGTATATACCTGGTTATTTTCACATTGTAGGTGGAACAAAGGAAGTACATCACTGACATAATCCAAGAGGAGCTTTGGAGACTGAGGGACAAAGCGGAGAAGCTACACGCCAAATTTTTATCGCAGTGAAAATATACGAAGACTATTTTTCGAGGAAACAATTTTTTTAAAGGTGTTATCGCAAAGAAATGTTTGTGACGTAGAAATGGGAAAAAAATCAAGTTGTTTCAAAGTATATCCCAACAAACGTTTTATCCTGACAGATATTTATTGTTGTACGATCCAACCCGATTGTAATTATTTGAAACGTGTCGCGATATACTTTCAAACGGTCACAACCCGGCAACGCGCGGTTCAAAATATACAATTTCAAATGTAGAAACAAACCATTTTGTCCAATATGTGCAATGTCTTAAAGAATATGTACTTATTTTTTTAAAAATAATGGCAAGGAAATTAATTTATTATGTATTTCATTTCAGTTTTAAACTTTTAACTCTGGGCCGTTCGCACTCCTCCAAACATTTTCTACACATTGCTAAGCATTGTGAACCAAATCTTTTCAGCTTTCCCAATAAATCTTCTATTTTCAGTATCTCGTATGATTTAAAACAAAAATATAACATTTATGCTCATGTCGATTTATATATAAACTTAGTACCCAAAAAACTTATTTTTTGTGCTTGTTGCTGTTCTTATAATGATAATATTTTAATTTTCAACTGCCAAAATCATGTGAAAACTAATTTAGAAGATTTTACAGGGTGTCTACTAATATCATGACCATGTCAAAAATTAATAGCTTTATCATGAATTACATGACCATTTTCAATAATCATGACTTCATCAGGTTAGTACACACCCTGAAAAAGGGTAACGTGTCCACTCGCGTGTGCGATTCGACACATTTTAGGCACTTTCTTCACTTTAAACCTGTGTAGATCATGCTATGGTTGCTTATTTGAAGGTACTGAGAAGGATTTCATTTCAGGAAAATATTGTACTATTCATTTTTAAAATGTTAAGGTCTACTGCGCTGAATCGACATGTGTGCGAGTGTCCGAGGGTTTTATCTTGTGTAACGGCGTGTTGCGAACGTGGCCTTGGTTACTTAGATGAATGTTAGTTATTACTTCTATCAGGTTAAATTTTTGAATTGAATTCCAAAAAATAATGTTTTCCACTATTTTCCGTACTGCATCTCGTCAGTGACCATTTTATATTGGGAAACATTGAATTCGTGTTCACGTAAATTGAACCCGTGTTTCAACTTGGTTCATACCAATTTCAATTACAATTTTCCAGGTTATTCAGAGTGCTTATTAAAAATTTACAGAGCAAATTCTACAATAATGTCAGTTGTTGTCAATTAACACCGTAAAATTGCCAGATATGGAAAATCCTGCTCCAGGGGGTGTCTACGCAAAATTTTCATGACTTTTCCATGATTTTCAAGACCGTAGACATCCTATTGTCTCATGTATAAATTCAATTAGTATTTTATTGCATTTATTTGTTCTATATTTTAATCTAAAACAATCAATTATATATTTATATAAATTTCCCTAAATTTTTGGTCAAAACTTTTTTGAAAATTCCCCGAATTTCCCCTTATTTTGTAACTAATATCTAAATTCAGTTTCTCAGGTTTCCCTGATTGGTATGAACCCTGTGTATAAACCACTCCATTCCCGCAATTTCCACGCCGTACCGAAAAAGTTGTAAAAGCGTGAACACGCCACTGTTATCACTTTAAACTTTATGTACGAGAACATAATTTAGGATTTTTATAACTGTTGTTTGTACTCTTGTAAAGAATTTTATAATACACTTCAAGTTTATATCCATTCAAGCGCAACTGAATTTACCTGAACGAAGGGATTTCACGACCACCGCTTTCGTGTTTTATATAAAGGTTGTTTTAACCGTAATAAATTTGGTATATTGGGGGAAAGTTCAGTTGTTTTTATTGGCAACAATGTAAACCATTCACCTTTAAAGGCCGGCTTTTGTTTCACATGACCCCAGACGCGTGAAAGCAAAGACAAATGTTTTATGTATGTACCTGGTTCCGTAGACTTGTTACAGAGATGTAACAATGCTGTCTATTTTGTCTACCACTTCCTTCTTCTTCTTGTTGTTTGTGCTCTCATTCTCTAAATATTGCTGTTTGTTCATCTTGGAGCTGATGAGCTTCTCGGCGTACGTCACTTGCGCCGCGGCCAGGTCCTTCAGTTGCCGGTCCAACTTCTGCAACTCGCTCACCTATGCGACAAAATTCATGTTAGCCAAGAAGGGAATTGGTGTTGGCTTTTTCCAGCAATGATTCAATTCACCTTTTCGGCCGAATCTGGGGCATCCGGCTTCAGTTTGGCGTGAAGGTCCGCGATGACCTGTGCCGCCGTCTTCTGGTCAGCGATCAACTTCTTGACGGCGGCCTGAAAGGCCGCATGGTCCTTTCCTGATTTGTAGTGCGACACTACGTCATCGTACTGCTGGTAGATGCTTAAAAGTTTATCTTGTTGACTCTGAACTTTCTCGCAGTAACCGGCCGCTCTCATTTTGCTTTCGCTGACCTCATCCTGAGATTAAAATTTTAATTAATTACCGTATCCTTTCATCATCCGACAACCCACACGACACGTACCTTCGTGATGGAAAAATCCAACCGTACGTATATGATCACGATGACAAACAGAAGATAGAATGCGATGACAACCAGCAAAGGTTCGTGTAACATCAGGATCTTTTGATACTTGTAACGAATCTGAAAATAATTTCATTAACCAGCTTAGAAAACTGTTTCACCGGTGTGTAACAAATAGCAAAACTTGTGAACTTGACCACCCTTACATGCTGACCACCTGACATTTTATAGTACACATTTAAATCTGAAATGTTGACACTGTACATTTTCTAATAACAATTCTGCATTATCATTCCATATGATTGCACCTTTATCTTTGAAATGTTCGAGAATTAAACGAGCTTTCTTTGCTTGGTTCTTTGGAGCACTGTTGAGAATATGGGTTTACCTTCTAGACATTGTTTTTGGTAGTACAGGTAACGCTGTTGCACCAACATTCAGTTTGTTTTTTTTTCAAATGTTAACCACTTGTTAAAGTTGACATTTTTTGGAACCGCGAGTGGTCAACATACACAAGTTTCACTGTACTACTACAGACAACATACTTCGATATCCTGGATGTGATTTTCAACGAGGTTTGATTTACGTGCAACAACCACAGGTCTTCCGCTGGTGTCCAAATACGAAAAATGCGTCTCGTCCGGTCTCCGTTCAATTTGGTACGGTGCATCGACGTGAATGTCCCTATGGGAATTGTTTTTAGTACTTATATTGCTGTAGGTTTATTTTCCCGTTATTGATTTGGACTCGTTTCGTACCACGCGCCTTCTGGTAAGATGAATTTCACCTCCGCGTCATCTATCACCATGTCGTCGAATATGTGATCCACGAAGCGGATTTTCAGAACGAACTCGTTACCTGGATAATAAATAATCAACAATGGACTGCTTTAACGTAACTTTCAACACGTACATTGCACCATGTGTGGCATCCAGAGCCTATTTCAATCCAAGATTTCAGCAAATCGGGACCACGTAACACGTAACTTACCGCTCCAAATTAGTACCACGTTTCCTGTATTACAAACCAAACTTTATACCCTATATGGAGTTTCTTTAATTCCAGTGGGTATTTAGTCTGTCTGTGTGTTCATTTATGTTAGGAGCAACTATGTTTCTTCATTCTTTTCATTATTTTCTCGCGGAGGGGGTCAAATGCGGTTATAATTTGAAGCACAACGTTGCAATCTTGGATTGGAATATGCTATGCCAGCCTTGTTCCTCCAAATCATAATGCAGGGAAGGGAGAAGAGCGTGAGAATGATACGACACGGTCTACGGAGGTTGTGTCTTCAAACCAGTTCAAAAGGCATTAATACCAGGAAGATGAGGAACAAGAAGCTGGAACTTGGGTACATGGTGTCACCACGCGATGTCCCACTCCTTTCTTATTACCATAATTGTAAAGGTACTCGTAGCTTGGAATGTTATAGCCGAGAAGGTAGTGAGTCTTCCACCCGCCAAACAGAGGGAACCTCGGCCTGATGTCCACTTCCACCGCATCTTCCAAAGTCCTCAGATGACTGGTGGATATGTTGCCTATCTCGTCTCTGTAATACACGTCGCTGGCAGAAGCTGGCAGCACGGTCTACCGTTACACAAAAAGTTGCGCAAATTTCACCAAACCACCATTTCTTTATCTAATCTGTTTTTGAATTTGGATATTTCTTCATCAACCCACCTTGAATGACCTCACCGATGAGGACCCAGTCTGCTCCCTTTGATAATCGTACCGGGAGAAGGAACCTTTAAGTGCCGCACCGGTGTGTCGCACGTCGACGGACTCCTCCACGGCTATGTTGCCCCAATGCGAGACTTCGATGACCCTCAGGAGATTGGTGACTGTCAGGAATGGGCTGTTGTTTTCGCTGTGTACCACCATCTCGTTCTAACATACAACACCAGCTTTTTAAAATATGTTTTACGTATGGTGTCTAGCAAGTAGACATCAAGAGGGAAGTTTCCCAACCTGGCTGAAAGGTGGTACATTGTCGTATGGACCGTACACAAGGTTGTTCTCATTCTGGGACACCGGCTTCAGTTTGGTGTACGACTCGGTGCTGGCTGATGGAAGGGTGACAGTGGTGGTTTGAGAGACAGTTGAGTAAGGTGTGTAGAAGTAATGATTGCCGGTGTAGAGGAGAAGCTGTTTGTCGTTTTGTGTGATTTGCGAAGGATGAGGAATCAAGTGATGCGTGAAGACGGTTTCAATGTCGACACGCGTTGATTTACCGGCTTCTAGCGGATTCTGTAATTTCACTTCCCAGAATGTTTTATCCCTAGAAAATTGAATATAATGTCAGTAGGCACTCCCTGCATTCAAATGAATCAGTCCTCAAATTATAAAATATAAATTTTGTAACTTGCTAATCAAGTCGGTTCATACCAATCAGATCTGTGATTACAATTTTCCCTGAATTTTTCAGGTTTTCCAGAGTGTTTAGCCTAAATTTCTACAGTAATATTATGTACAATATGCAGGTTTAACTAGATTTTTTCCAACTATGTTTCTAAATAATTTTAATTTAAACCACATTATTAAATTTACATCATTTTCCTTGAGTTTTCCAGGTTTTGGCAAAACTTTTCACAAATTCCCTGATTTTTCCAGGTTTCCCTGAGTGGTATGAACATTTGACAATATACAGGGTGTCTAGAACGTTAGTAAATATAAAATTACATGTTGGATTTTAGCTGTTTGAACAACTGGTTAATTTGTCATCATGTGATTTCAGCTTTAAAAATCATACAAAAATCCTTGAAATCCCTGACAGTAGACACCCTGTAATACATGAAAACATTGTAGTGCAACATTTATCATACTTATGAGCAGGAACAGCGATGATTTTTGAATCCAAATACAGATTTTCACTGTCATCTCCTGATTTCTGTGGGAAAAATAACGTTTTATTATAATTCGAAAGTAGGCTTAACGTTATGACTTTTAGAATGCGATTATAAACGTCTTACTTTCGTGAATGCTCCGAAAAAGGCCAATTTATCTTCGGTATTAGGCTCGATGGAGTAAAGGAACGACTGGATGCTGCTTTTCCCCTTATTTTCCAACGTTAATTTCGCCAAAATGCGAACCAACTGAGAGGAAATATCGACGGTGCGTTCGACTTTCTTCACCGAAATTTCCTGGTTAATCGACGCAAAAGCACAGCAAGAAAGGATGCCCAGTGCTAAATACAAGTGAAATAGCTTCATTTTTCAAGATTGAACCGTGGAAAACTCGCAGATAGCACGATTTTTTAAACGCGACACGTGTACGGTCGTCGCGATCGAAGCATTGATCGAAGCGTCATCACGAGCCGGGAAAACCGGTACGAACTTACTGTACCGGTACGGTCATTTCGATACACACCGCCGATGATTGGTTGATGCGTTTCCCGTTTCCCAATCATTGGTTTTCCGGCATGTACCAAAGGCGGAGCAAGGACAGACTTCAAATAAGAATACGCGAATACGCCACTGCCTCCTATCCGCGCAACACCCGATTGGCTGGTTGATTCACTCGTGGATGAAAACCGAATGACGTCACAGGACCAATAGGAATACAATGTCTGAGCGCGGCATTTGAAATAATTTCGAATTATACCGTAATATACCAATGACAATGCCAATGAAGATAAATACTTTGGCATAAATATTTCCAAATGTTAATAGAACTTGAAATATATTTATTGAAAACTGTGTGTCCATTTTACACGTACGCAACCGTTGTAATACTACGTACATAATTTTACAATTTTAATGCGTTTAAAACAAATAATTTCACAGAGGGAACTTGCTTAATATAAATGTCTTTTTCCAAACTAAACTAGCCAACAAAGTGCACGCGATAACCACTTTCAATACTTGCGGCAACTTTGAAGATTTCCTCGAAGCCGCGGCACCTTTAATGAGCCCCACTTCTTCGAATAATGGGTTGTTAGAAATCTGCCATGTAACAAAACCAACCATTAAAATAATACCAATATAACCTTTAAATTTAAAGGTGATGCCACACCTTTTGCACTTCATCTTTCACGAGTAGCGCCCTTTCGTTGAGATTCTTCACGTTGCCGCAACTGCGGCTAATTTCTTTCAACAACCTAGTCACGTTAGCCTCATCCTGTGAATGTTAAACAACCGTTATAATGTGTATAAATAAAGTGTTACCTGAACCTATCTCACCTGTCCAACTTCCAGACTTTCCGGGCAATTTCTAATTTGGTCGGTCACTATGCTGAGTGTCGCGTCGATGTAACTCACGTGGTCGGCAATATTGGACATCATGGATATCATTTCAGGGCAACTGTGGATTAAATGAATAATTGCACAAAGCAATAAGTAAGTAACTAAGTCAGTATATTAACCAAACCCTCAATTTATTTCCACGCTCCTAATACAGAGATTTTAGTGAAAAGGGATCATTTATAGCAAAATTGCATATCCACGTGTCACATACAGAAAGTAACAAAGAAACTAAGTAAGTATAGTAAGTCAATAAGTACGTAACGAAGTTTAAGCAACTAAGTAAGTCACTAAACAGGTAACTAAGCCAATAAATAGGTAATTAAGTAAGGAACTATGTAAATAATTATCTAAATGAATAAGTATACAAGTCACTAAGTAGGTAATTAAGCATGTAACTAAGTAAATAAATAAGTAACTAATCAAGTAACTAATCAAGTAACTGATCAAGTAACTAAGTAAGTAACTAAGTAACTAATAAAGTAACTAATCAAGTAATCAAGTAACTAAGTAACTAATCAAGTAACTAACCAAGTAATCAAGTAACTAAGTAACTAATCAAGTAACTAAGTAACTAATCAAGTAACTAAGTAACTGATCAAGTAACTAATCAAGTAGTCAAGTAACTAATCAAGTAACTAATCAAGTAGTCAAGTAACTAATCAAGTAACTAAGTAACTAATCAGGTAACTAAGTAAACAAGTAACAATAGAAGCATGTAACAAAGTCACTAAGTAGGTAACTAAGTCAGTAAATAAGTAACTAGCTAAGAAAGTTACACAAGCCACAAAGCATGTAATTAAGTAGGTAATTAGCTGACTACCCAATTCAATAACTGACTAACCAACTAATTAACTGACTAACCAACTAATTAAATAACTGACTAACCAACTATAGCTTACGTAAAATGCCTGTTCCGATTGGCGCGCGGAAGACTGGACTTTTGCCACTCCTGTTTGTGCGTCGAATGGACGGAATCCAAAATGAGTTTCCTCGCGCCAACTTTATCAACTCCAACCTAATACAAACATTTCCCAAAACAGCTATAGCTCTCCATCTTCTACTCCCATACATCACTGTAAGTCAATGACTTACCCTTTCCAAATCGTGGTCCGACATGGTCAAGAACTGCGCGCAAGTCACCCCGTGATCGATGAACGCCGGGATGTATTCGGACAACCCCAGCGCGCTCAAGAACATCTCCAGGTCACCGTACTTTATGAACTTCCTGATTTCAAAACGAACAACATCAATATTAAAACTATCTAGAACTGACTATATACTTACTTATCCTTTCGAGGAACATCTTCAACGGGCCGGGAAACGGTTTCAAATTCCCCCAGTTTGCCGGTGCTCGCGAAGGTGTCCACGAAGCGCGCGACCTGAAACACGTAAGCCTTATAGAAAGGGTTAACAGGATGGTGGTTAGTGATGGTACTCACATCAGGGAAACCGCAATCTTGGGCGATGTCCGAAACGGACTGACCGGCACGGTTCCTTTGACTCGGCGAAGCGCCGGACACCAGGAGGAGCCTCACGATGGGCTTCTGACCGCGACTCGCGGCCCACGCGAGAGGCTGATGGAAATATTAGGTGTTTTAATTCAGGGTCTTGATGTATGGGTAGTAATTTTACAGGGGAATTTCAACAGGACTTACCGTCCAACCTCTCGCGTCTTGCCCGTTGATTTCCGCGCCGTGTTCCAGAAGCCTTTTGACGATGGACTCGAAACCGCCGCGGCACGCGAACATCAACGAAGTCATCCGGTAACTGGAGTAACGGTGTAACACTTTGGTTATTAGTTATACAGAGCAGAGGATGTGAAGTAAAAGTTATTTTCTAGAATATAGGAAGTTTCCTTAAAAATGTAGGAATTCTTTTCGAAATATACGAAGAAAAAATTATGTTTTTTGAAATGTCAAAATTTTACTATAATTTAGAAAATTTTGCAATGATTTAGGGAGTTGTTTTGTAAATATATAAGAACTTTATCGAAACATAAAGTTAAAAATTTAGGAATTTTTAAAAATAAGACAAATTTAGAGAATTTAAAATACACATATATATATTAAAACACAAGTATTTCAGTATATAGTATTTCAAACATGTATACTAACTTGTCAACTGCTTTAATGTCAGCTTTAAACTCCATTAAATAAGACACACACAGAAGAAGGTCTTCTTCGGTGTGATGCTTCGACGTGCACACGGCCATCATCGGCGTGAAGGAATCTAAATATACGAGATCAATATTAATTACTATATCAATACATCATCCAATATTACTAATACCAAAGGAGATATTTATCGGTACATCACATGCCTTTTTGGAAATTGGCATCAGCTCCTTTATCCAGAAGGAACTTCACGATACGTGGATGTCCGCAACTGCACGCGTACATCAACGCTGTCCAACCGGCTTTCAACACGGTGTCCACCTCAAAACCTGGATGGAATTTACGTATATGCTTGTAGGTACAGTTTAACCTGTGAACTTGACCACCCTTATATGTTGACCACCTGACAAAGTTGACCACTGCATAGGAAATTTCCTGACCTTTAATTTGACACCATACAAGAATATGTTTAATTCCTTATCATAGGGGTATATTGTGACGTCATCGGCCAATTGTCCTCATGCTGGACGCCGAAATTTCCCCGGAATGGCGCTTTTTAACCCAGCACTGTACTAAGGTATAATTTTAATTCTGGCTGCTTTTGTTAATTAGTAAGTATTGTATAATAGTAGTAAAGAGCCCTAAATTCATTTTCTATGCATTTTTAAATATGTTGACCACTTGTTAAAGTTGACCGTAATTTCTTTTGGGAACCGTGATCAGTGTCAACATACACAGCGTTTCACTGTATTTTACAATAGTGTTTTGGCCTTGGTTTTGGGAATGAATTCTGTTACCTTTTTCAATTATGGAAGCAACGGTGTCCAAGTTGCCGTGAACAACGGATACTCGTAGGTCTTCGGCAGGGATTCCGAGACAAATGTCGTTGATGTATCTTCGTTGTGTCCTTCTGTCATCTGTACTATTTTCAGAGCAGATACTTCCTTGGATACTTCCCTGTAATAATAGAACCCAGATAGGCTTATGTTGATTGGCATTTTGGCAAAGGTAAAGCTATGGGTAAAGTGACAACCTTGGCACCTTGTAAAAACTAACATATGTATTTTTAAGGCAGGATTGTATTTTTACTACATACTATATATGTACATAGTTTGTTTGCAAGGTTCCAAAGTGTTTTTATAAAAATACAAGTAACACTTCAAACAAAATTAACCTCAACCTTTAACTGGATTTTCTACATTTTTAATTTACAAAATTCACAAAAACTTTCTTAATTTAATTTTCTTTCAAATAACTCAATTTAATTTATTATTTCAGAAGTTAATTTGCTATATACTGCTGTTACCAGGAGTGGATCTGTGAAAACTCACCTTTATTTGTTCAATATGTATGAGCAATTACAACACATGAGCAAAAACGACTTCTGCAATTGTCTTGCACAGCGTTTAGGATCGTGCAACTTTTACTGAACGCTCCTATGTTAAACCTACCAGTGACGTCATAAAATATTGCGTGCAATATATTCTCGCGCAACAACCTTGCGATTCCCCAATTTTTCTCCCGCCATGATCATCTCACTTTTTACAACATTTACGGACAAGTGTGGCAAACGGAACCAGACGTACTGTGATCACTCTGAACACTATTGCTAGAATATATCGAGTTTTAAGTGATTAAATGTTATATTTACCGTTGAAGCGCGGTTTTTATCCGTTTTTGAAGAAATAGTTGCAGTTTCGGTTTGAAATTTAGACGACTTATGAATTTCTTCGTAAATGTCGACTTCGTCGATTGTTTTATCATCAGCAAACGATAATTCGTATTCATCTTCTGAATCAGATTCCATACCAGCCGCGCAAACGTCCATTTTTACCGATTTTTCATCTACAAATCGAGAAATAACACGATTTTTGTCGCTAGATGGCGCCGTTCAAGAGTAATATTTGTACGAGCGCATTACAGATCCTCAGCACATCACCGATCCTTCTATCAAAAGTGTATGAATGGTTTGGTCATATTAAGTTTTAATCTAGGTAAATCTATGTTATATTCCTCCTGTCAGTGTTTCCATCCTCTTCTCTTCAGTGTTTCCATCCTCTTCGCTTCCGTGTTTCCATCCTCTTGGCTTTGGTGTTTCTTTAAAAGAAAAGATTGAATATATAGCAGTGACAGTAATAATATAATAATAATAATTCTGTTGCTAACGGGTCCTTTACACAAGCATTGTGTCTTAACCCAGGGGCCCCATCCTAACCAATTCCATATACCTCACAAGCAAGTGTGCTAATCCGTAGCCCGTAGGCCCATATGGGTTGCAACACAAGCATTAGAGCACTGACAGTTTAAGTAACAAACAAGTGCGCTAACCCGAAGCCCGTAGGCCCATATGGGTTGCAACACAAGCATTACAGCAGTGACAGTCTAAGTAACACTTATTCCATTGAAATACTCTTATCCCCCAGAAAGCTTAACAAAACACAACAGGGATAGTATGAAAGACCATACACAAAACAAGCATAGTATGAAGCAGGGACTTTTTTCCAGACACGTCAAGCAACACCTTGAGTAGTTTG
>JAQFZQ010003031.1:0-11881 GCA_034696005.1 Glomeris marginata | reverse complement strand
CTATCCGTACAAAAAATATGAATCAATTCTGAGATGGTGTGGTGAACTCCCTGGTTGAGTTGACATGGAATGACCCTGCGCTCAATTTGATTGGAAGGTTTGGGAATATGAAACCCCGCCCAATAAGGAACGGCCAGTAGCATCAGCTGAGAGTATAGCAGCACACGAGGCCACTATAGGAGCGCTGGGGGTCCGTGTCCATGCCTTAGCCATCTACTGCCTTGGTTGGATCAGTTGGATCAAGGCTGCTAGGTTAGAACAAAGGACATGTGACATGACTTCTTAAAAATGTAATTAGTGAAACTTAGAGACCTCAATGTACAGAGTATGGCAAATTCAGATTTGGACGCCATATTGATGAGTGTTAGTACTTTTATTTCAACGCCATTTGCATTAAAAGTAAATCATGGGACTGAGGTGATGATGGTTGTGAGTTCGAGCCTCAGTGCTGACTTAGCACACATTGGGGTTTTCTGGACACCTGATGAGGCCAGAAGGCCGAAACGCGCGGTGTGTCCTTAAACACTTGTTATTTCTCAGATACTGGCCGATTCCCATGTTAAAGGGCGAGATAGTATCTTATGAGATTTAAAATCATTGTGAGTTTGAAACCCTTAACTATTCCAATAAGTACTTTCATGATTGACATCTTAAGAGCCTATGTAAATGGTGGCTGCCTGCTTGGCTGCTCCCCCTTAAGGTATAGAAGGGAGGAGCTAAATAAGCGAAAGCCAACACCATTGGCTAGTATACATATAGGTCAAGATAAATTGGTATCAACTGCGTTACTAAAAATCAGATTCTACATAGAAAATGATGAAATAATCAAAGGCAATTTTCCATTAAAAAAATGATTCTGTTGCAGCTCTTCCTTCCTTCACGTTTTCTTTTTCATATGTAAGATAAGTTTCAATGAGGGTACTTTACAAATCCATTTCCAAATACGTAAATCTAGGCAAATACACGTAATTCATTCCTACCATATTTTTCCAAGCTACTGCATGCAATGTGAAACATTTACCCTACATGTATTTAATAAATATAAGATGCAGATATAACATGATACAATTTCCTCATGCATCAACAAATATCAATGATTTTGAAAAAAATGCTAGGTAAAAGCTGAAGATAAAGGTGGTTAAAGTATGTGATTTTCTCATTGATGCTAATTTCACAATTTAGTAAATTTGTTCTTCTGGCATACATATTTATCGTATGCAAAAAATACTTGTGCTCAAAAAATATGTATTGCATGCATTGCAATCAGCTAGATCAATTATGACCTATAAATGTTAATAACCATAACAATTTTCAACAAAAATTGCACATCTGTTGGAGAAATGGTAATGCAATTACGTATATTTCATGCTGCACAGGTTTTCGTTTTTATTGCAGCGAAATGCAAAGATGCGTATAAATTGAAATTGCTCTGCAGACTATTTGCAGTATCTAGTGGATCAGAAAGTGCTGTCTGCTGTTGATATTTATAAAAACATCGATTCGTCAAAATGTCACACACTAGGTTTCTTGGCATCAGACCACTTCGAGGATTGCAACCTTCAGTGGTGCGAGAAAGTTGACACAAAAAAATCTTTAAAGTCCACTACGATCGAAACCATATACAACAAAGTATAAATATATGGAGGGGATTTATTTCAACCCGGATATCGGATTAAAGTATTCGCCAAAGAGTTTCTTCGGACGACTGCATTCGAAAGAAATAGCATTCTTGCAAAATATATAGGACATTTTTTTTCTTTTCTGCATGTGTATGTATGTTATTCTTGGAGATCAGATTTGAAAAATAGCTGCTGTGATACATAGGAGTTGGGATTTCACATCCGATAGAGAATAAACTTGCCATATTGAGGCCATGTTACAACAACATCCATGATTTATATGAATCTCAAGAAATGGACAGTGCATTATTTTGAGAAACATGTTCAGTGCAAACAGGAATTAGCAGGTTGCTCTATAACTTATCATGAAAGTCATAACTCACAAACACACACTTCATTCTGTTGTTTGATTAATTATCCATCCCAGAATTAATAAGTACATGAACAGCTCAGCGAATTTGCAGAATGGCTGCTCAGTTTATACTGAACTCATTTGCTCATAATTAGTTAAATGGATGACATGCAGGGAAGCATCTTTAGGGGTTGCTTTATACATTCTCTATTCATCTAAAACTCTAAATAAACTCTTGAGTTGCCTAAAATAATATATAATATGCTCTATTAGTCTAATATTATCACGCTCTACAACTTTCAAATTGGGACTAGTGTTCTAACTGAAACGGTTTGCAAGATGCAATCTGAACGACCTTGAAGGTGACACCCAAGGTCACGTGAAATATTCTGATCAGATGACCACCATATCATTTCTTTCACCACTAAAAAAAAACGAAATATCCACCCACTGAAGTTTTGATAATATTAAGAAAAACTTCGACTTTTCTTTCACCCTGTATATAATTTTCAGGTCCAACTAGGTACAGAATATACCATGAATAATTCTCCAATAGTATTGAAAACTTTCATTATTTGGCCTAACATAAATTAACTTTACATTCACATACCCAAAATTCAAAAATAACCCAAATCCTGCTGTGAATATAAAAAATGCACATGCAATAGAATTTAATATGGATTTTACCTTGCGGCATTTCAACTGCTGATGTAAAATTGATCTGACGGTTGGTGGTTGGCATCTAGTACACAAATCCTTAACTTGAGCAGATGTAGCAGGTAAGTAGTAATCTGTAAATAAATATACAACCAAGTAAGCACAATTATTCCACATCACAAAGCCGCCGCAGCTAATTATCTACTAATTACTTATGCATAATAGAGCGTGATAAACAGAAAATAAAAGACAATCGAAAAGCGGTATATTTTCCTAAAAAAAATACATTTCTCACAATATACCTAAGGAGCATTACAAGACTGTGTACATATAAATATACGTCTGCTTGCTCATATCTCACACAATCTGCTACAATTTCCGCCAGGATTTCCGTCACAATGCCCACTGGTCATGCAATTTATCAAATGGTTTGCCAACAAATGATGACAAAAAGAATATATATAAGAATATAAAGCAATGTAGCAGGGATGCATATACTGTAAATGACAATATGTTTTTGCAGACCAAAACTGGTGATATACTGTGTGTCCGGAAATTCCTGTCCTTTTGTTAATACATATCTATAAATGTAATCAGGGGGAGCTTTAAGGGTTGTTTTCACTACACAGCCCATCGAACGAGATATTTTAAATGAGGCATTTTTTAATAATTTACTATAAAGTGCTGCATTAGTTTTCACGGGGAAATTATTTAGTTATGGAGTTTTTAAACCTAAAATTTAAAATCCAAATGATTTCCCCACCCGAATAATTTCCCCATCTCGAATAATTTCTTCGTTTAATAAAAAATCAAGACATTTCTGAAAAAGCAAGTAATAATGTTACAGGAAAAGCGAATGTTGAAATAATTGTGCAATTCAAGGATAAATCTCAAAATGTTACAGTCATAACTACCAAGAATCTGAAAATATATTTTGCATATTTGTGTTAAAAATATAATAAGTTATTCCTGGACTTTTCCATTATGCTCTTATACCATTATGCTCTTATACCATTATGCTCTTATATTCCTATATACCAGATCTTAAAAAATGAAACCAATTGCTTAGGGTGGTGAAATTTAGGAACCATATACCTATGTTATAACAAGTACCTAACCTGTTCAGCATTAAGTCAAGCTTGAATAGGCTATTATAAAAATGTCACAATAACTATGAAAAACTAGCACTTTATAAGATTGTGCCAGCAGATTTTGATTCAATAATATACATGTAACAGATACTCTAAATTTGATATAGCAAATCATTTTTTGCTGGAAACACAAATTGCTGCACAGGTCAACCAACAAATTGGGTCTACCAAATTTCGATTGGCATGAATTCATTGTTAGGAGGATTCTTGTTAAATATAATGCTTGGTTTATAGACCTCTTGAGACATAATGGATTTCCTCTATTGTGAAGGATAGCTTGTTATTCTAGTATACCTTACTCCCCTGAAATCAATTGAAATGTTAGACTTGTACTACTCATCAATTTGATTTTGCCATTTGTCAGCACAGTGCAGCTGAATTTTCCTCCAATAACATGACATCATATAGCAGAGATCAGAACTATGTAATTTCTATTTTGTAGATTCCACCAAAACAATAATCCCATTAAATATTATTTTTAGTTTCATCGTTTAAAAGATATACGGTTTAATACACATTAAAATAACCTGAATGCAAACAGGATTTACACACACTGTATAATGCAAGAATATCTGGCAATATATCAATAATTGAAGATAAAAAAATCTCATTTATCAGCATGATTTCTGACATTTGGCCAGATAATTTCATATTGTAGACTTACAACGCTTGGCTGTGTTGGGGATTGATGATGCCATCAGTCTTGCACTGATAGGTATATTGCACAGTATCTTATAACCAATAGCGATATGCAGTGAGCTCCCTCAATTGAAAATGTGTCATTTCTCTTGAAACCAATGTACAGGGTGAGTCATAATTTCGCCAATCTCATAACTTTCAAATCAATGACAATATTTCCCAGTTGCTTTATAGATCATATAGTTTAAAGATGACGTGTGAGTTAACTTATTTGAATTGCATACACATTAATATTTTTAATAAGCAGAAAACAATGATGGAGATTTTTAGAGACTGCGCACCAAAATTAGTTACCTCGTTGCCATTCTATTTATAAATCGATTTAAATGGATTGTGGCAATGCACATATAGGCTAATGTGATGAGCATTTCACAAATTTAAACTATCCATTTATTTATACGTATATGAAGCTAATGGAGCTGCAATTTCCTGTGTGAATGAGCATTAATTAATACAGTGCAATTTCAGCAATGCGCCGAATTAACACGGAATGTGTAGAAATTAATGGAATTTATAGTGGAAACGAATAACATTTACAGTCAAAATGCAAACAAACAAACGATATACACAGGTTCAACATCACCATTAAATGCACATTTTAGCAGAAAATGATTTCAGTCCGAATCACATTCGACTCAATAACTCCTGTTCAATTTTAGTTATGTAAATTGCAATGTGCTCAAAAAGGAACAAATGTGGATTCCTATACAAGGGGTTTGGAAGGTGAAAGTCATAAAATGCAATTTGAAAATGAAATATAATTATAGATAAATTAGCACATACAAAATATTTACCTTAAAGCCACATATAATACAGGAACATCTCAAAAAATAAACTTCAAAAATTAGGCTTTTGACAATAACTATATCTATACGGTTTCAAGAATGGAGGAGTGCATAGCCAAAGAAGCAGGACATTTGATGGACATTACCTTCACAACTTAAAATGGCATACTTTTGCGAGTATTTTGTGTATTTTAGTTTTTTAATAAAACATTTTTAATTATCTGTAATTTTCAATTCAAAATCGCCTGTTCCCGGGCGCCACCCTTTACCAACTTAACCCGGGCAATGCCAGGTACCCCAGCTAGTAAACAATATAATGCATAACTGGCTCATCTTAAACAGGTATGACAACCGCCAGTAACATTTTTGAAAATTTCATATCCATATACCTCATATGTCATCCTCATGACAACTTTATGCTAATTTGATCGAATAGTCGATCAACTGACATTCCATGAGGGATGGTGAATTACAATCGATCCTTGCACCATTGCTTGCACCAAGCATGTGTTCCAGAAATGAGATATACTACAGTATAAAGTCAATGGTATGATATGTACTCGTAAGTTATTATTCTTCATTAGGAAAGTTTAATTCTCATTACTTAGCTATTCTATAAGCTGGCAACAGTATTGCCCAACATTGCATTCGGCAATTATTTTGTTAATGTTAAAATATTAAAATTGAAAAATTAAACTGGCATCATTGATTGTTACCACAGCAAATATATCACCACCAGGTCATTCATGGCTCATTGAAGACTAAAAACAATTTAAAGTGCAATCTCTGAAGAAAAAAAGACTATTTTGTGATGGCTGAAAATAGGAGCTTCAGGCCTTGCCAATCGATTGGACCCAATGAAGTAAAGTGGCAAAAGATTGTTAGTGAAGCTGCAGGCCCAAGAAGAAAATGGAAAAAGGAGCACTGTAGGCGACAATTATAGCGCTGTAATTTTGTGTCACCACTATGGTATAGGCTGCGTGATATAGAGCAGTGTAGCTTTAAAAAGAGCTCGTAATTTGCCAGCAGGTCACATGGTCATGTCACGTGACTCCCACCCGCGACGGTAGAAAAGGGCCCCATATAGACGAAGATTGGCGGCAGCTTGGCCTTAAGATCACGTGGCACTATATTATTTCTGACGTAGTGCACTCCAATGAAACTCAAATCGATTTTAATACATAATGGAACGCTTAGGGACACATGACGTTGATGCATTGCAACCAATTAAAACCGCTCAGTATAGTACATCTGCCAAATATCCTGACGGAATCACAGACACGTGCCACCAATTTTGCAATATTATCAAATATGGCGCACAACAATATATCGATTAGCATCGTGTAGGCAGACATACCCAAGTCGTACTTGCCACACACTTGAAGCAACAAACAATTGTGACTTCAAAACTTTCAATTTGGAAGGTTCTTCCTTCCAAAGGGTAAGTGTAACCACACAAAAATTCATGAAGAATTAAGGAAGTTTACTGTCCA
Organism: Glomeris marginata; assembly: GCA_034696005.1. Classification (NCBI taxonomy): domain Eukaryota; kingdom Metazoa; phylum Arthropoda; class Diplopoda; order Glomerida; family Glomeridae; genus Glomeris; species Glomeris marginata. Next base: position 5,125 of record JAQFZQ010003031.1, on the reverse strand, counting down.
GACCTTGCACCTTATGACTGACATGTGTTTGGTCCCATGAAGGAAGACCTTGTCAAGCACCAGATGAAGAGTTCCAAAATAGAGCTCAAAAATGATTATATGCAGTTGGACGGACATTTTTAAAAGATGGCGTACGGAAACTTTTACCACATTAAAACAAGTCAATAAATAAATTTGCCAATTACACGGAAAATAGGTAAAGGTATGTACTTTGTAACAAAAATTAGGATAACCGGATTAGAACATTACTTTTGTTTTGAAAAAAGATTGCAACTAACTTTTTGACTGCGCCTCGTATTTGGACAGAGATGCGCAGGAATCATTAAAACATAACCATGATACACATGTGCAATGGAGACCCCCACAGTAACATTTGTACTACATTGTTCCATATTGAACAAATTTGTATTCTTATCTTACATTCAGCAACAAAGGGAATTGAATCAAAACTTTAGTGCACTGCAATAATTTGGTATAGGTACGTGCAAAGTAGAATAAGTGTCTGTGATATTTTTTGTACAAAACGAAATTAGATTCGCATTTGCTCTATTCATGAACAGGATAAAAGATGGTTTCAACTTGGGATCATTTCAATTTGTACCTTTCCATTATTGCGCCTTTGACATTTAGAGACCACACGTCTGTGCATTCAAACTGAGTGCCATAGAAACAGGCTTCAGTATACCATTCTTCTGAATGGAATGTATATTGTATACGACAATGCAGCGTAATCTAAAAAGCACAAAGTGAAGATGTTGGAAAATGCCCCAAAGCTTTGAGGTCATTTGTAAACAATGTCCGAAAACTCACACAATTTTGAATTCTAATCCAACTCTTAGCTCTATACTTTGTTGTAAATCTCATACTGTCCTAAACCAACTTCAAAGCACTTTGAAATTAATTTAGACAAAGAAAAATGACATTTGCAAGAGCAGGCTTACTAAATGAGTATCTTTGTTGATGCTACCTTATGTATTATTCCATATTATTTCTGAGTCTTCCTGGAAAAATACTGAATAAGTTATATCCAAAAAGCTTTTCTATCTTTCTTACAGTATTTTTCATCTCACAACCTTGGAATATTAATGAAATATTCTCTGAAGAAGCAACAAACATGCATGGCATATTCTAAATTACAGATGTGCTCTACATATAAATAAATTATATCTGAGATGGTATATTTCAAATATATAGAGTTTTTAAACCAACAGATGAATGAAGGCACACTATGACTAATCATCCATTTTCGATTCAATCAATCAAAAATTCAAACCATTTCTTCCTTAAAACCCCTTTATTTACCTAGTAGGTACCCTACACACCCTAGAACTTTGTGACACATTCACATCAACACCATGCATAATAACTAAATCTATTTAAATAAAGTATATATAACATTACAAGGAACACATATTGACCATTTACGCCAGGGAATAAATTTGTCTATCTATACAATTTAAAGTCTTGAAAGCAGAAGAATTGATTTAGGTTGAAAGTCTGCGGAAAAGAGCTATTGATTTGGTGAATTTGGTGTGTTTCAGTGAACGCCTCCAAATTACATGTAGGCCTGTACTGTATTGAGAAAATTGTGCACAATGTACGTATTTCCACACTTCTGCCACACTTAAATTACTGAAGTGCACTTGTCTGGAATCTCATTTTAAAACTCCATCTTTTCACATTTTAGCTCTTGTTGGTCGTTCCTTTTAATTAGGTCCATATTTTGTCAATTTCAAGTCTGTTTTAATTATTCAAAATAGCCGCAAGTGGTCAGAATCAGGAATGCAGCTGTGCATGATTTCACTCAAAGCAGAATGTAATGAAAGGGATCAGACATCTATTAAAAGATTGCCTTGTTCTCCCTGGACACCGGGCAAAGCCCCCACGTTACCATAGCAACCCTAAACACGGCCATTATAGGTATCAATTCACTATCCAATTAGCCATGAGAATAATTACCCAACTTAACAATTCGACAGAATGTTTTGCTTACACAACAAATTTCAGTAGGCTAATACTGATGATTGATTGTTCATTGTTGGCTAATTAATAAGGCAATTGTGTTATACTATGTCATTAAGAGTAATACGAGATGCCCCACAACTTTATCTGTAGTGCACAAGCAGATATACTACAAATGTTGGATCAATGGATAAATTGCATATCATATTCTCATATGCTGGTAATGCATTCATGGTATGTTGACCTATACTAAAACATTAAATATAAAACGACTATTAATTAGAAATAATATAATATATATGGCAAATCAAATGTATTAGTATACATATAATATTTTGCACAGCAGTGTAGTGAAAAGTATAGGTACAAAATAATACAGCAAATGCAAGAAAACTCAAAATTTCATCAAGTCTAGGTGACTAACTCAGTTTAAAAACATTCTTTTGGAAGCAAAAGTATTGTATAGTAGATTGTCAAGGTTTTCCTTTGTTTAGTCATTCAATACACGTGTACAGAACTGGAAACCAAGGTTACTGTTTTCAGTTGAGGCTAAAGGAAACAGTGCAAAATCAATGAATGGCTCTCTGAAATTATTTGGGATCAATCACCATTTAATTTATTATATTCAGTATTCACCAGAATATTTGTACTTAAAAGTCAAATAGTACTATACACAGGGTGTACCATCTAAGGATTGAGATGGCACATTGCTTGTAAACGATGAGGAATTAATATTTGTTCAATATGAATCTGGGCAATTTGTGTCATGGAGGTTGCAATTATAAAGTTATTCGTTACTTGGGATGTTACTTCCGAAGTTATCTATGCAAAAGTTATGTTTAAATAAGTTATTTCTTATAATATTGAGGCAAATCACCTATTAATTTATATGTAATTTCTAATGTGACTTACTAGACATTACTCTTTGAGTCCAAGCATGCTGGAAAGTTTTGCAGGTTAGTTTTGCAGCTTAAAAGCCCGAATGACGTCATAAGTGGGACCTCCACAAGTCATTATACTTATATGGTTATCAACTCATATTGCATAAATTGCAAGATTACATGGCCAAATCATTTAATTGCATATATGTGATGTGCAATATTGCACATCAACTATATTACAGATATTATTTACCGTTATTATATTTTATCCAATTGGGTTCTTAAACAGTAGTTCGTAAACTAGGTACCTAAAAAGAACAGTGGGTTGCTTCCACAATTCGTATTTGTAAATAACTGGTATTGTTATACCATTCAATATCCTTGAAACATTTTCAGATTGTGTATATTTTGTCAATATAATATAGTGATTGTGGCATGCTGCCGCCCTATATTGAATAAAGCCTGTTTCCCCATACATGAAGTCAATGTTATACAATGTTCGAGTAAACAATTTTAAGGATTCACAGTTGAATGTGGAGCTCATGTTTAATTTTCTTTGCAGGATGACAGCATTGAAATCTCTTCGGAGCCACCGAAAGAAGTCGAAACTCAAGAAAGTTTACAAAATCGTAAGCCATTCAATAAACATTCTACACTATAGATATAGGGTAGGTACATACTATTAAAGACCAGGAAATCATAGTATTTATACTTTTTTACTACTCATCTCCCAAATTAAGCTTGATTTGATCTTCATTATATAGCATAGGGAATTATGCTGTAAATATTAAGCGTTATAATGAGCCTATTAATTATATAACAATACGAAGCATATTTCTATAGTAGTTGTTATTTCTTATCACTGTGAAGCTCTTCAGATTATTTATTAAGTATAACACAGAAGAGAGAAAAATAGTCTGACATTAATTATAATGTTGGATATATATGTTTTATTCCAATGTACTAATATTTCAAAAAATATTAACAATTCTATGTTGAGAAATGTGTTCGTTTCCAATTAATATTTGATTTAATTATACAGCAATCTACACAGTTCAAAAATAGTTGTAAGGCAATAGACTTGCTTATTGAAAAAGATGGGTTCTTGCTCAAAAAACAGTGAATGAAATTACATCATATTTGCAAGTAGCAAATGAAATTTGCATTATTAAAGAGCCGCAAATGCTTTGAGAATAGACTGACATCAACGAAGTATAGGGTGGTTTAATGACAAAATTTCCATGGGGAAAGATGCTTGGATATAAGGGTTTTAAATAATAAATGCACAAAAATTCAGGTGTTTATAGATATAAATTAAAGATGATTTTGAAACGTCTTATTTATGAGTTGGATAAACCATATTTTTCCGATTAAACATTTACTTTTTTTAAAATAAAAGTTTGATATTCCGTAGGGGAAAAACAGACTAAATTTGATGATGTCAGCATGTTTCTTACAATGTCCTTTTGAATCATTCATTTCATTCCTCCACAATTCACTCTAAGATGTGAAGGTATAACTTATTTACACTCCACTTAGAAGTTTCAGTATTGTTGACCAACACCAACATTCGCAATAAAAAACCGTTCTTATTCTGTATTTGAAAAATTAACTGTACAATTGTGAGATAAAATGCTGTAAGCGGATTTTTAGAAAGGCTATATACTCACTTATTGACGCCTTAGGCTACATATGGGGATTTGGTCAGGGAATATGAGGAATGCAATGCTTTCAATCGATCCACCAAGGCGACGAACAGCCTACTCCTTCATCCCCATTTAATCCATAATGTTCCAAAAATATGCCAAAGTAATAAACTTCCTGCATGCCCACATTAAAACTCATTCCCCCTTATATGGCTAATTTCCATCTTGTTAATTTAATTGCGCAGTGAAAAATAATTTTTCACGAATGCACTGTACACTATATATTGCATTCTAAATAGGAATATGCATTACAGTTTATTTACTTTAATGCAAACATTATGCAGATCTACCTACTCAATTCCGAATAATTATTACAATGCGCAACCGCAAGTCATAAGACCTTCCTGCTTTTGCTAAAAGATCTATCTAATAATATTCTGTACGTTTATTATGGTAATTTATTAATTATTTATTTTATGGGCAATTCAAAATTAAATAAAAAAGATGTTCCTTGCGCCATTGAGCTATTCACAATCAATATTAAAGATGAACTGACAAAGTTTTGTAACATACCCTGGAAAGTGTGTAATTCTATAGAATTGATGCCAATAAAACGATTGGCGCAAACAAAACTTT
>JAQFZQ010003030.1:0-11885 GCA_034696005.1 Glomeris marginata | reverse complement strand
CATCCCACAATTCACTGCTTCACTGCTACTTTCCTGCTGTTGCTGCAAGTGTGAACACAAGTGTGAACCCAGCTTTAGGGTTTTTACTGAAATTTAGGCTGCATTAACACACTCGTATCTAAGAATACCTAATGTAACATCAATTTTTTGAATTTTTAACGTTACAGTTTGTGAGTTATTAGGTAATAAGTTTGCCAGATAGGAGGTCGACTAGCATGAACGAACCTCCTGAATTACTTACCCCATCGAATTTCAAATGCTAATAACTTTTTTAAAATAATTTTCATAGATTGTGCTGCAACACTTTCTTTCTTCGTGGTTTTTCTTCGTGTAGGTCAAGTTCACCTTTACTAATTAAGTGATAAATAGGTATGTTAACTGTAGGATAATTAATTAACATAGTTATAGTTTTAGATATTTATTGTTTTGTAGTTTTCATGCTAAAGTGTTCCCATAATTTAGTTTTTGTCAGTTTGGCTTTAAAAGTTCAGCACCGAGAAAGTTTATTATATTATACAAATGATGAATCCGTTTGTCATATTTCAGGTCATGTGGGATAAAGTTATGATTTATGAAGGTATATACAAGTATTAAGTCTCACTTACCTCAAGTTTTTGACTGTTGAGGGCCTATTTCATTTGTATCTTATAATATAAAGGTAAACTGCATTTGGGTAAAAATATATTCATTTTGAAATAGATGTATAGTATGTAGAATTCAACAAGTGAAATTAAATTAATTGGGGAAAAATTGTGTTGGGAACATAATATATATTTAAAGTAACGTTAAGCTGCATGTGAATTAACCAAGTTTTAACACAATGGTAGTTTTGAGGTACTAATTTTTAAGAAACCGCGGCGTGTTTTCTCATCCGAGCTCGATAACCACTATTTCCCACCGCTGTGATTTTTTCCCCCAGCCAGCTTTGTGAATCATTTATTCTGTATTATAATTCCTAGCTCTATATAATAATTGTTTACGATGATTTTTAACCCGTGTTAATATTGCAGTTGTGGTTGAGACAAACAAGAGCCAATAGAACAGCGAGCGTGAAGTTGGGAAATTTGCCGTGTCGCAGTCGCATCATCAATCTCGAAACTAATCTGGCTGTCTATATTGTATATGTGAAATTTAATCTGGAAATTGTGACCGACTCGCATTGGTTGGTTGGTGGAACACGTATATGCATGAAACCGATGATTCCGCGCGTGTGAATTTGATTTTTCCTCGCGGGCAAGTATAAAAACCTGAAATTACTGAAAGGGTTGCTGTTTGAAGATTTGTTTCTGCAAAATGGCTCTGACCACAAGTGTTGTGTACGTGCAAGAAAGAGTTTTGCCTGTTGATTTACACTATATATTGATTAATATTAATTGCAAGGGGCCAACGGATAGCCGTGTCGCATCGCGCGTGCGTAGAGGTAGTAAGGGAAAATACAGCTTGGTTCACAGATATCACTACTACAACATGGCAGTGTAATTGCCTATAAAAACCTAGATTAAATACATGATTTCACATTGTGATCCATTGATAAATTTTAGATGCAATTCACGCGTTGCCGAACCGTATTAACCATCACTTTAAAGCGACACTTGACCGACTGCCTTTTAGTGATGCCACTGTTAACTATTATTTCTTATTGATGTGTAATACTGTTATCATAATGGATTGCTTGTTTTAATTCAATTCCTAATGTTTGCCATTTTTTGGGGAGCACCCCGTTCGAATCGCGTGGTTTTCGGGTGGAAACTTTGCGAGAGCCCGTTATAATTGCAACTTGTGGGGATATTATAATTCTGATATTTCAGGAATGGATGCACTTGTTATTATTATTATGATTAGTTTCTTCCTGTCTGATAATTGTAAAACGTGATTGGATTTTTCGGTTGCCCGGTTGCGTATTTTGGTAAATTGTTTGATCGCTCGACGTGGAAGTTACTATATAGAAAGAAATCCACCTCGTGATTGTGTGTAGCGATACAATAATGTATATACTGCATCATATCACCATTCTATATAATTATACATATTATAGCACTGTGTTTGATGCCTTCCTGTATTTTTTAGTTGTAAGTAAAAAGCTGAACTGCGGAAGCCGTGCGGTTCTTCGATTCACATTTTGTTCATTGTGAGGGAGTAAAAATTTGAGTGTAGTATATTTGGAGTAGCAGTGCAAGAACAGGAAACCTAAATATGGCTGTATTGATTGGGTCTGAGTCGATGCCCATTCAAAAGATTCCTTTTTACCAGGTTGCCGAGCGATGGGTTCTTTTTCGGGCTTATATCAGGATAAAAATATCCAAAATATCTCCAGTAATCGGATATTGTATCTCTACAACATGAAAAATGCACCTGCAATGTTATTCAAAAGCACTTGAGCTTTATTTCAAAATACTTGGATGTTATTAATATACATTGTTTACCGTGTTTTTAGCATTGCAACATGTTATGTTCGTATTGCATAGTCAATATTGACTTCACTTAATGCTGGCTTTGCATATATGAATTATTGATTGGGTTTTTATTTTTGCATATCGGTTTGTTGCCAAATGCAGTAATTCGATATTGATTATACTTGGTTGTTGATTAATTCCTTGAATTGCTAGGCTATTTTTAACCTTCACTCACAACGGAATTGCATTTATCAATGTAAGCATACAACATGAATACTTTCAAAATTTTAAATTCATGTACGGGGGTAAAACAATAAGTCACACCTTTTATTTTTTAAATTAGAAGTTCAAAAGTTTTGCAAAATTCAAAGTGTACACAAAATTAATTACCATAACTATTTTCCACCAACTAATCTGAAGTGCATGATTAGAAAGATGTATTATTCTCACGCAACTTCAACCTTTGGCAAGAAATATTTACCATGCAATTTTTTCACTGGCCAATGGCTCTGCATAAACCTTTCTAGGGTTTGCTGAAACAATTCTAAAAAATCTGAGCATGTTTACAACCTGAAAATATGATTTTTAATATCCAAAATGAATTAAGATGGAGACATGTAATTTATATAATGTGATGTACGCATCGGCTTTGTTTTGGTAAAAAGGTGTCAATAGTTTCGTTTCCTGATGGATGAATACCCAACTCATTTCAATTCAGAAAAGTATCAAATCCTAGTGAGAAGTGATGTAGATTAATATTGAAAAGCACTTAATTAGAAAGAAATCTGTTAAATGCGCGCAAATGATACGAACATTGAATGAAAACCAATATATAGTGCAGATAGTTTATTGTAGTTAACAGAATGTGCGCATATGAATTAATATAATATCAGACACCAACACTAACTATTACAATAGTAACATTATCTCCACTGCCTCTTCGGACCGCTTCGTTGACCAGTTTATTGCACGCCGCCTCGAATCTAGATTCCAGCACTGTTTTGAACTCTGTGCCTTTGATGGTCTCATCCTATCCAAAATAACAATTCAATCAGCATCATTTAGTCATCCATATTGACACAAAAAAGCACCTACTTTTAACACTTCATCTACAAAACTGATTGCCTCTTCCGCACTGAAGGCCTTCCAGAGACCATCGCACGCGACGATGATGTACCTGTTAACAAAATACCAAACGGTAATTTATATTGTGACAATATACTTCATCCTTTAAACTGTTGTACCTATCTTGCTGTGACAACTTGCATCTTCTCACATCAGGAATGCAGATGACCCCGCAAGTTTTGAACTGGCCGTCGCCGATGGACCTAGCAACTTCGAGAACCCCCATCACGCGGCCATCCCTGCGCAAGTTGAAAGAAGTGGTTACATATCCTTGAATGAAATAGTTTCCAGTGTTGGTCCATCGTTTCTTACTTTACTTGCCCACCCATCTTCTGGATCCTCATCCTTTCGGCGTACTCCGTCGGCGCGTGTTCCACGGTCAGAGCAACGGGTACGTAGCATTTCTTTTCTTCGCTAAACCTACTCAAGATTGCCTTGAAAAAACAGGACCCTTTAGTTTAATTGGTCCGTTTGTTGGAATAGTCACACCGGTATCAACCTTGCTGTCTCCTAAGTTAGCGATGAAAAGGGTGTCGTTGATCGCGACGATTGCCACAGCGGTTGTTCCGTCTTTCCACGAAGGCTTGCTGAAATGAAACTATCACATGTTGCGATCCATGTCGTTATTCTAAATTTCGTTGGCCGGGTCCTTACTGTTTGGACGCTTCTTTAAGAAAGTCTTCGTCCGTTTTCTTGAACGCTTCGACGAAGCACTTTTTAATGTCTCGGTGGACGGTGTCGGAGTCTCCTGAGGAAACGGATGGTAGCGCGATTCCAATCAAAGTCTGGATTTGGAAATTTTACCGCGACTGTTTCATGTGAATTGAAATGCGATAACGGGTGCCTTTGGGAAACCGTGTTGCGAGGTTGACGTGGAGGTGCTTCGCGGCGTACTGCGATGCTCTGGCTCCTCCGTGGCCATCGAATACAGCGTAGTATGCTAACCGAGTTCTGCGTGTACAGAGTTAGTTAGAATGCGAGTTTCATTTGCATTTTTTTGAATTTCAGAAGGGAAATAATAATTACACAAAAACGCAACAGAAACGTTTCTAATTTCAAATGTTTAAAAGTTGTTGGATTATAATTTTTTACATACATATTTATATTTATTTATCTGCCAATATTTCCATGAATTAAAAACTCTTTAAATATTTGATCACAGATCTCTGATTGCGTACAATATTAAAAATCTCCATGTTTCTCAAGAAATTAACCCAAAATTATTATATATATTTTCAATTTCCATTATACTTTTCTTGGAAATTATGTTATGGGAATAATTATGCATTTTTGTTACGTATGTTCAACGTTTTATAATAGAATTCTATTTTTCATTTCAGTTGATTGGATGATTGCATCCAGTTGTGCAATGGGCTTACATTGAACAGTCCACTAGAAGGTCACGTGACCTAGTCAAGTCGTCAATCATAACGTGGGCATCCTGCATTTCATCTCGTTCACCTTTCCTCTCGGCAGAGAAACCTCGCAATGCCAAGTCAACTGCTGCATTCAAAGGTACAAAACTTCATTTTTTAATAGACAAACTTCCCAATGACATTTAATTCTATCAATCCCCCTTACAATCGTTTTTGAAATCGTCAATTTTTCGCTTTTTGTACTGAATCTCGTGATCTTCGCCATTGCTTTTCTTCGATATTATATCTCCAATCAGGTTTACTGTAGAAGGGGAGAAGTTTCAATTTTGTTAGGCACTGAAAATAGGCTTATTAGAGCGAATCAATTTCATATCACGTCACCAGGTTCAGGAAGATCGCCGAAAAGATCCATTTTTAGGGAAATACTGACCGAATTTTAGCACTATCTTGTAGTTAAATAATATGTAGAACACGATAAAACCCCTCTTTGCATTGTCCGAAAGCCAGCAATCACACTACGCACTGGAAATTGCCATTTTTACTCGTATTTTTAGCTCGTAAATCCAAATGATACTGATCGGTACGTGAACCGGATGTATCGAAGTATCGGTTACAATTGCACACCGAACGTTTGGTTGCCAATTATGGCGAAGGTGGCGTGGATTTAGGTGGCGACGAATTGTCGCTTCCTGGTTACGAACATTTGCGGGGTACGGTATTTTTGTTACCTGTACCGGTACGTACCGAACGCGCCATCCATCTGTGGCGTTGGCGTGAATGGAAGGAAAACTGACGAGAAACGGATCGTTCTGACGCATCACTCCAACATCGTGCAGGTAAATATAATGAGAGAATGCATTGATTGTTAGATTCTATGAATCCGTCAGGCTTTCGGTTCAATGTTAATATTTTATTGTCTTGTTTAGGTGAAAATATGGCACCAAAAAGACCATGGTCTGCAGAGTTCACAGCAAACTTCATAGAGCTATACAGAAGTCTGCCATCTTTGTGGAAAGTGAAGTCTGCAGATTATGGTAATAAACTGAAGAAAGCTGAAGCCTACAAGATCCTGGTGAACTTGGTTCAAACTGAAGATGAAAAAGCAGACGAAGATTTCGTGAAAGCCAAAATAAATACTTTGAGGAGCTCCTTCAGAAAAGAATTGCAGAAAATCCGAAATTCCAAAAGGCCAAATTCAAAAGAACCGGTTCATGTACCAAAACTTTGGTACTTTGAAATGCTAACGTTTCTTACTGAACAAGAAAGTCGTCACACTTCTAATATTAATGAGGACCAAGAAATTAATGGCGAAGAGACCGAATTAATTGAATGTCCAGATCAACTAGTAACTGCTGAAGTGAATATTTTAATTATATAAACATTAAATTGCACATTTTGTATTCGCAAAATAAGTAATATGACAATGTATTCTAATCAACAACAATTATGACCACAACAACTTACATTTTCTTTCCTATATAATCAGTAGTTCAGACAAATTAGGGCTTTATATATGCCTTTTACACATTTGATCTTGTTAATTACTTGTCAGTTAACTGTCAATCCCTTGATGCCTTTTACACTTTAGGGACTTGCCAGTTTACTGTCATTCCCTTTCATATCAATTTAATGGATAATAAAAGATATTGCAAGAAAACCTTTCAGTTTAATTAGTAATTTCTGTTAAAAATATTGTACGAGTTTCAAATTTTCCAATTGCAAACTAAATCTGTTGTTGAATAATGTAATATGATGGAATATTACTTAATTGTATGTACAGTATTTTTAAAACATCAATTGTTTTATGTTTTATATTTTCTAATTCTAAGTTTGTTTTCAGATTTCCAACACCGAAAATGACAGCAGTACAGAAGTGCTGCCAACAACCACCAGGAGATCATTGCATAGTAGACATGGTTCAATGAAACAAAAGTATTCAGACAATGACCACTATTCTGAAGGAGCAGCTCAGGAATCGAGCAGGGAAAGGTTGAGCGTAAAGAAAAGTGGACGTGCTGTCGTGAACACCGACGAAACTGATGCCTTTACGACAATCGTTTCGGCAAAATTAAGAAGTATGGATGCAGTGCAGAGACTGTTTGCAGAAAAGTTAATAACAGATGCACTTTTTAAAGGGATTTTTAAACAGCTGTCTCCCAGAACAGAAATAGTAGACAGGCCGGAGTGTTACGATCCCGGTAACAATGCGGGTAATTCTCCAAATGCCTTGAACTATGTTAGTAATCAGTCTGCAGAAAATCATTCCCAACTGGCTTCGTCCACAAAAATTGAGAATTTCACATTGCCTTTAAGTTGATAAGGAAATGTGAAACACAATAAGGACACGTCGGTTGAAAACATGTAATATATTTTTAAACAAAATATCCTAAATAGCTTATGGGCAGCATTTAGAGTATTGTTTTGTTAGTTTACGGTCCTATGGAACCATCACTTTTAAAGAATTCAAGTTCAACTTTAATACTGCAATGGAAATTAAGCATTCTCCATTTAAATACATGTAATGTAGTGCCAAGTGATTGCAGTTAATTAGCTATTCAACCTGGTCATCCATATTTGAAGGCAGTTGCTATTAGATAGATGCCTCAAATGAGTTCAGCTAGTGTTTTAAAATGTCTGTTATTTTTGTTTTTCTATACATTCTTTCTTTGTTGTAATTTTTAAAACTATTCAGCAATAAAAGATTGAAATGTATCATTTCTGTAGTAAGAAAATGAACTCGTGCAGGGATTTTGGGGCCACCCTGTAATTTGGCCTGATGACATGTATGTGTCTGATAAATTTAGAACGACCTTGGACTAGGAACGATCGAGACTTTAAAACTACCTGTGTTTCGCCAAGGTTTCGCACAGATATATAGTTGTGCAATTCATAGTTCTGCGATTTGAATTTCGCGGGACAATTTTTATCGCGATATATCGATATGCAGCGTGACCACGCCCACCTGCGCCGACCGAGTTCTCTTTTTGTCTTCGAGAACGAGAACAAGCAGCCGCAAATTTTTTTTGTCAACTGCATTCGTATCATCGAAGTTTTGTCAGATAGTTTCAGTCTGATGTCACCTTACGAATTATTGAATACGATTATTACGATTACTGAATTCGCCGAGTTCAGCAGTTTTTGGCAACATATCCGGGAAAAAACGGCTAAAACATTTCTCAACCAATCTGCGCGTCGGTGGCGGCATTGAAAATTCGAGCGGGTTCTTCGTATATTTCACGGTAATGAATATATACTTCATCTATTTTATTGCTTGTAATTTCACGATTGAGGTCGTATTTTGTAAACTCGTGTCGGGAAAATCGCGAAAACGCGGTTTGATGGAAGCCATCTTGTGCGCAGTAATTTATTATGGAATGTTTTTTATTAGTGCATTTTGTAGCGATCAGGTGTACAAAATATAAACAGCGGCATATATAGTATATGTGGTAGGAAGAATGGATACAAAGTTTGTCACAATTTTCCTGGAATAAATAGAAATGTATGGCCATCTTGGATTTCCCAATATCTTATACTGTACTATTTTGTATACTGTACTGGATTTCATTTTAAAATGTTTTACTTGGACCTCTTGGACCTGCAATTTACAATTTCAGATCAAATTTAGGTCCTGAAGATATATTTGTAAAAGAATATTCAGGTTAATTCCAAGGGTTAATTAAACCGAAGGTTATAATAGCCACAATGTTTTTCATTTTTACCCAAATGTAATTTAATTCGCCATCATTTCAATTTCTCCTAGGAAAATGTGACATTGTGTAATTCCATTGTGCAATTTTATAACACACTTCTGTTCTTCCTACATATATATACGCAATTATTACATCACAATATAGCAGTTATTATAAAAGCAAATAATACATATCTGCCCTCTACAACATGTAGACAATTACCTTTGGAAAATGTAATTTGTTACTTTTTCACAAGCCAAAGTATATACTACTAGACTTGTAGGTGGCAATTCCCATAGATTTAATGCAACAGATGAGTTAGTAAGATTATTTTAATGCGGTGGGATGATGTCCGCGTTGTACGATCCGTGATGAGGACTTCCCATCATGTCGGAATTCTGTGGCACACTATGCTGTGTCTTCTGGTCAATGTTCTCATAAGGACTGTGGTCTGGAGATCCAGGGGCACCTGTAAAATAGTACAGCATTTTAACTTATTTTCACCGCGGCACGCGTAAGAAATTCACGGTGTCTCGTATTGTACTGGTTTTCGCTGTCCTGGTTATTACAGCGATGTTTATATTATAACATACTGATAATTTGTCATACATTTTATGAAAGAAACAGTGACACTTTGATATAATTACCGAAATAATTTGACAAATTGGGGACTCCAAATGCGTTGATGTTGCCTGTCCTTTCGTTGAGGATGCGAAGTAGGATTATGGCGGATGCGGGTCGCAATATCAAATTGAAAATAGCCATTCTGTATATCATTAATTAAGGCTTCTACCAAGTAATTGAATTACAGACATTACCTAGTGATCAATGTGACATGTGAGATTTTTAAGTGGGAAATGGATTCTTCAATGCGCATTGCGTGATTTATTATATTATATTTTTTTTATTTGTGATGTGGGCAACTTATGGTTGAGCTGTGAGCTTGTAGTTGACTGGATTTTTGTTCTGAATTGACTAAATAAGACATGCATTTAAATGGGTTTTAACGAAAAGTTTCTGGAAAATGTGTACATGTTTTAGATTTTGTGACCGCGACTCGTAAGGATACACGATAGAAAACTTCATGTGGGAACCTGAAAATGAAAAATTCAAATTATATACCATGAGATTTGAAAATGTCCATACTGTGATAACATAAATGCTCTTACCTGAGTGGTCAGGCCAGTAAACTGATATCTCTATAATGTCCAACACAAATGCCAACAGGTTGATCGCGAGGCTCTGAAATCCCAAAATGGTAACAAGTCATTAATAAATTGAATGGTAGGTAGATGTTAATTTGGGTGAAATATCTTATACCAGAGTCGGTATTTGAATGTATTCAATCTTTTAATTAATATTGATTGAAATTACACATGGAAAGGGATTTATATCAGCGCATCGCAATGACACAGCGCGCGATGATCATTTTTCCATTTGGACGTTTAAATAAATATGTTAGTTTTAGAGAATATTTCACCATGAAAATGGGCTCTTCTGATTCACGGCTGTGAATTCCCCAAAGTAAGGTGGCCAAAAATACTAAATTGTAGTAGATGTACGTAACGGGTAACCATCCACTTTCGCTGCCCCTGAAAATATAATAACAAAGAAGTTAATTGCTCATAAAATTGATTTTAATACAGTCAAATACACTGGTAAAACCTTTACATTGTTTTATTGTATAAAATAAAATAGTTGACTGTCACCAATTTACTATACATTGAAATGAGGGACATTGTTTTACAAGTTATTACTTAATAAAGTATTATCTAAAAATGTTATTAGTTCCAAGTTTATAATAAATAACCTATTACTTCATTTAACCATGCACTAAATCCAAACTAAATACTGTACTTTTTTATCATGTTTAAATTAGAAAATTGACTAGGTAAAATAATTTATAACATAATAAATTTACAGTTAATGCAGTCGATTGAATACAAATTTATTGGATGTTTTTATATAAAATATTGTAAAACTCACCATATTGTGAGAAGAAAGTGGGTAAAAAACACGCACTGCAAACAGATAATAACAATGAAATTTTTAATTAAATATCGTTAATATGTAATCCTGTTATAACTGCAGTTTATAATTACCTTTAAAGGTGCGGATGATATGTTCACCATTTCAAATGTACGAATAATGCAGTTATTTTTGTAAAATTTGCCGGAATTTGCACTGTTCCTCGGTTGAAGGTTGGATATTGCTATCGGTTTTTGGTTTCTGTCATGTGACAAGGTATGGAGAAATCACGTGCTTATGCGTCTCATGATTTTCCTTATCTGGTGTATGAATAACGTGATACGAGAGTCGAGCCTGCGAATGTGTACCCTGTTAATATGTAGAGTCACGGTAGAGTCTAGATTTATAATAATATAATCACGATATGGACCCCTTTCAAATAGCGTTGCGAGTGAAGAATTGAAGGAGAGTCGTGGGATAGCGTTGGTGCAATGTTATTGCATGGGAAATGTTGACGCGCAATGTTTTGTATGTTTTAACGATGGAATGTTGCGCGAGTCGTAGGTTGCGCGCAATATAGTTGCAAAAGTGGGAATTGTGGAGGTTTTAGTTTATCGATAAGGTCGGTGTGTTGGAAACCGGATGCACGACTGGCGCCACCTGTTGCTAAAATATAAATACCGGTATATATTATGTGTATACAGTATAGTACAGCAATGAGGTGAACATAAAGTCTAGAAACATTGCTGATATATTTTGAACTGCGATACATAGAGGAATTGCCGTACGACCTTTCCTTCAAGGTCATTGCATTCTATAACTTTCAACCGTTCAAGCAAGGAGTAGTATAACTTCTTGATATCAAGCAATAAGTGCAATAAGAACAGTCGATTATTTAGTTAATGAAAATTATTTCCAAAAGTTTGGTGCATATATTTATAAACCATAGTAAAATTCCTGAAAATGCTGGTCTCTCTATAAGATGAATGCTGTGCAGTGAAGTGACGAGTCATCGAAATTCACTGCAGTGCACATCATTTCCAAAAAGTTTATGTATGCGGTTTATTATAAATGCACCAAACTTTTCCAGCGCGAAAGCTCGCAGAGTCCCTGGTTCATTTCCCATGGCATGCACTGTTCTATATTAATTGCAATATTATAAGTTGTTCTGGCACTTTTTTTTTTTCAAAAGTCACACCAAAATTCCTGGGGTTTATGTAATTTTTTGGGAAACTTGGCATATAGGTATCACCTCCCAATTGTGACGTTCGTCGCCCGCCATCTTTCTTTTCTTGTGTAGTGTGTCGCCTCTCCGCTAGATGGCGCCACTTATA
>JAQFZQ010003029.1:0-11886 GCA_034696005.1 Glomeris marginata | reverse complement strand
GGTGTATCAAACCCCGACCCCTAAAATGAGTCGACTCTTCTCATTTCCGGCACAATCTTTCATGGCACTTACAGTAGGTACATACATACATTGATAAATTTTCACCAAGAAATGATTGTGTTAGGATTCACTGTTAGTTCACCTTTAAGGTGCAATATAAACGTTTTGTTAATTAACATTTGGCATCACAACAGCTCTTAATTTTTAAATAAAAAAGGCTAATACTTTCCGGATAGCCCACGTATGTGACCTTTGTACTTTTCATGCAGGAGCAAAATTATCACTGGTCTTATTGTTTCTTAACATACTGTATATGTAAATTGCCATGACATGTTTGCAATGAAATTGTGGTATACTGTGCATGGCTTAATTGTTTATGATAACAAATACTATGCCTAGACTAGACTTTAGATATTAAAACTTGGTTATGGCCAGGCGGTAATACCAACTTATAAACTCTATGCAAAACCATTAAGCGCCATGCTGTCATTAACAATACTAGTTCTCCCCAAAAAGTATGAAATGGAGGATGTTATTAAATATAACATTTAAAAATGACCTTTTCTTCATTTATAGTATTATTATCTGTATAGGATGTGAACTTTTCTTATTTGTTTCACGTGTTCTACCACGTTTATCATTTGCGACCATGACTTATAACAAACAACACATCATGTACAAGTACTTCAGCCTAGTACACAAAAATTAATAAATAAATGATAAAAGATAATTTTAATACGCAGTGAATCTTTGTTTTTGGGATTATATTATATGTCAAGTGTATCAAAACAGGGAATGACACATCAAAATACCAGACTCTTGGCCATGCTATTGACATATTTTGGATTAAGATAACAAAGCACAATAGATAACTTGTCTGGTTGAAATCTATAAAAGCTACCGTTTGTACCTAAAATTCAATTTTGATCCGTCGGCATCGCAGAAAAACTGTTGCAAAAATTAATCATGATGAAGCTTGCAACAACGATAATTATTCTCATTATTTCATCTGTGCACACAGGTAAGTTTAATTAATTAAATTATGAGTATAATGTAACACATATATTGTTTACAAAGTAATGAAACTGATATAGCAAAATATGGTGTCCACTAGCAATCTAAAATGAAATTCATGACTTTATATACCATGACCATATTTTAAACACAAAGAATTTGTAATCATAATATAGTATAAATTATTGCAATGTTGTATTTTACTAAAGCAGCCTTTCAAATATATATATATCTTAGACAATTTTTAAAGATCCATACATTTAGTGATAGGAATAATTATTTTTGGCTCATTCCTACCAGTATATTGGTTATTTTAGCAATACCAATAACTGCATTGTAACTCTTGCAATGTACGTATAATCTTTGCTTTGTCATTATAAAATCTTGCTCTGTCATTCAATTAATCAATTCTTTTAAGACACTATCTTATTGGTTGATTTGCTAAATTGTTACTCTTATTAATCTTTGAAAGCGACCAGACACTGTTATTAAAATTTACAATTAATGCTAAATTCACTGACCCTATAGGATCAAGAGATGCTTTCCCATAAAAGTTACAATTTGTTAAAGACATATGTGAAAGGATTCTTTAATAAAACCAGACAATATAACATTTTTGGATTTTTAAATAAGAAATTACTTTCTCAATTGCCATCTAATGTATGTCCACACTTAAAGATGCATGAACTGACAAGGTTTCATAAAGTACACTGAAAGTTAAAGATTAAGAACGGGACTTCTTTATATTTTATTTACCATATCTTAATTTGTAGATGTGATTAGCAGTGTGAAGGACAGTGATGATGACCTGAATCCAGTTTTTAGCTCTCCTGAATATACTGCCATTATAACACAAGAAATGGTAAATTAAAATTAAGGGTAACAATTTGTCGCAGGAATGCATCAATATCAAAGGAATGTTTGAAGATAACTCTTAACATCAGATGATAAGTACCTACTATATTATTTAAGATATGATTGCAAGTTTTAATGAGCCAAAAATGTGGCTTTTCTAATTAAGCAATTGGTTAGGTCAAAAATCCAATTCACATTATTATTATTATAAACTGTTTTGGCTGGTGATATTATGATATACACTTGGATCAAATGACTGCCCATATTCCATATAAATATGAGTACTTAAATTCACGATTTTGCATCAGTTACATATCCAGTAATTTATAAAAATGTTATTCAGAATATAGAAATTTATCCCAATGAAAGCATACAATATGTATTATTTCGACTAGAAGCCAAATCTATGCTATAGCAAACGGCATGAGAGTTGACACTCCATGCATTCAGATTATGACGTATGCTACGCTCTAAACAGGGTGCCATCTGGTTGGCGTAGCCAAAGCCCAGTCCATGAATCGTACAGGTGGCACCCTGTTTAGAGAGTAGAATACGTCATAATCTGAACGCTTGGAGTGTCAACTCTCATGCCAATTGCTATAGAGGAACTAGTAAGCAAATGGTGTGATGTAAGTGCAAACCTGTGATGAAAGGGATACCTTACGTTAGAATTCAGGGAATAAATACTTTAGCATAAATTACATAAGTTTATTATTTTTTTTAACATGCAACAGTTGACATTTGTCGGTACGTACACAGTTCCCACATTTCCACCAATTTATGCATATGACCAAGACTTGGCAATCAACGCAACTCTCATCTATTCCATTGATTACAATTGCGGTAAAAAAATACTTGAATCTTAAGTCTTAAATGAAAAATTATATAAATATATTTGGAAATTTGTTGCATTCTCAGGTGAAACAGAAGAATGTTTAGTACTTACTGAAAACATCAGAATCGACCCAATTGAGGGAACGCTGATATTTGAAAATACAGTTGGCATCTGGGATCATGCATTTTCACAGATAACTTTTTCGATTTCGGTAATGTAAACATATATTAGAGTAAGATTGGATTTTGCCTCAATGTTTGCACTTTTTTTCAGGCTACACAAGTGGACAACCCAGATCGAGCAGCATTTGCCAATGTCACTGCATCTTTTGACATTCCACCAACTGCGCCCTCTGGTACTAACTGTAAACTATACCAAGGGAAATTTAGAATTTAACGTTCCTTATCTTATATTCTAATAACAAATGTGTAACCTTACTTTCTAGACTCCCCTCATTTGTATAATATATTAAGGCATTTCCAGGAAGCTCCTATTCATAAATTATCAAAAGAGAATTACGATTTCAAATATTCATTATACAGGGCGGGGCACGGGAACCAAATGTTTTTGAATTGGCTAGTACTCGGCCATTAAGAAAGGTAGGGTCAAGATGCAGGTGGCAATCTCATTCCTCAGCTCATAGCATTTCACTTTCAGTTGCCAACAGTTATCAACATGATGCCACGGAGTCTAAAACTTGCCATGTTTGCGTACGATTGTTTTGCAATGGGTGGAAAGTTGGTGACTACTGTCTGTTCAAAGGAAGAATCAACATGGGGAGGGGGTCGTTTCAGTGCGAATATGATGTCATCAAGGATTCTACTATTCACGGAAGAGAGGTAATGACGTAATATTCACACTGAAACAACTCCCCTTGTTGTTTATTTCTCTGAACAGACAGTACAGTTCAGCAGGAGTTTCAGTTTTTCAAATAATCGGTGTTCTAGACTCCATGGGGCCATGATAGCAACTGGATGGCAATTGAAAGTTAAATGCTATGAGCTAAGGAATGGATTGCCACCTGCATCTCGACCCTCCCATTCTTATTGGCCGAGTACCAGCCAATCAAGTAACACTTAGTTCCCGTGCCCCAAACATTATTATTTATATTTGATGACGTATTCAGAATTAGCAGACTCAAAACTGAGCTAATTAACACCTAAAACGAATATATCATTATGTAATGTGTATTATATTCTAGCTGTAATCACACATGAGTACCACAGGACCATATAATATTGCTACATTATAAGATGTATCTGCATATTCTGGTGAGTGTTATTATACAATGCCATTCTTTTTAGGTTCGAACAAATGTTTCTTTGTTCATGTTGATAACAACTCCTATGTGGATGATGCAAATGGCCACCTTTACTGCGTAGCAGTGCACGAGTACAGTGATGTTAGTAAGTGAAATCACTCTTTGTGAACTGCAAATTGTTTAGAATACATTATAGTTGATTTGGTTAAGTCTGCCAGGGGTTGGACTTCTAAAATACAATACAACACAACAACAGGCTCTTGACAAAACTTGGTTGCCATGCGCTGTCATGTTAGAAATATAACTTTCCCATAATATTTGAAACATTCATCATCAGCTTTATTCTTAAAACACTCAACCGTTCCAGTTGCTCTACAGCACTTAGCAACCTGTTTCACTTATCAACCACTCTCTGCACAATTCAGATTCTGGAGCGCTTCTAAGGGGGCCCCCTGCAATGACTCTCCAGTAGCCCCAGTATTTGTGTCCCAACATGCATTATTTTACACTATTGAGCATAATAATCCAAACTCACCAAATCTGCCTGCAATAATCTACTACACCTGTCATCTTTGCATCGTCTACAAACTTAACAAAGTTTGAACAAAAGGTCCTACACTGAATTCTAAGGCACCCCACTAAACACTCACATTAAGCACTGCCCTTTGATTAATATTCGACAGTGTTTCTTTGCCCATGTTTCAACTCTCTAAGCATTACATATAACCTTACGTGAAAAACAGATACAAGCTTGTGCAGGTTCTTGTTGACTGGGGCTACAAGTGTTTTGCTTAGCGGTGTACTGCATGACTACAATACACTCCCAAGTATCAACAATGGAAATGGTTCATTGGTAATTGGTCTGCACAATACAGCACCTTACAGTGACATCATTGACAAGGTATACACCGACATTGAGAATCAAAACTAAGGTACACCAAACACAGAAAGCTATGCAAGGTTCCCCAACTTATGAACAGATTGGTATAGACAAGAACTTGCTAACAGTAGTAAAAGCTTGTCGAAATATATTCACTTTCTAAAATCCATCCACTGCTGCATTTTGATGATTGCTCATAGTCTTAAGCAAATAAGAAATAGTAAGCTATTTTACACTTCAATTCTATTTACAAAGTTACATGTTTTAAAGCATCAGCCTGAAAGTGTTCCTGGCTTACTAAACCAGGAACTATCCATGCTTGCAAAATAATTTATGCATATGCACTGGTGTGCCTTAGTTTCTGATCCTAGCAGAACTTCAACAGAACTAAATGCAACAATATGACCAATACTAAACTAAATTCCGTATATTTAGGAACACCCAAACGTGAACCCAACAGGCACCGTGGCATGCGTAGATGTTGATGGTGTAAGTAGTAAATGTGCAGGTTATAATGCAACTTTTGATTTGGAAATCTATACACTACCCTAAAAATATACAAATTTTTCTAGGAAACTGCCCATGTACCAATTACAGTCCGTGTTGTCGAAGAAAACACGCAGTATCCTATTTTTGAACAAACTACCTACAACTATCTTGACGTTCCAGAGGTATTAGAAAAAGATCAACAAAAGTAATATATGCTCTGTCAAATAGAAGAACGAATTAACTCCTTCAAACATTATTTTCCAGGATTTACCACCTGGCATCGACTTCACAAATTATGTTTTTGGAGATCCCATTTTTGCAACGGATTCAGATAATAATGATCTGGATCCAATAGCTAGCAACTTGATCGAATTCGAAGTTGATGTAAGTATATACATAGGAGAATCTATTGTTGGCTGGATAACAGTATTGTCATATGAATAATGCAATATTGTATTTTCTAACAGAACACTTATCCGGATTTGTTTCAAGTGCAATCCATCCTTGATTTACAACAAGAGTTTCCAAGAAGATTCAGAGCAGCAATAGCTCTGAAGAAAAATTTCGACCCAAGCATTAGATTGTACCAATTTCAAATTTATGCTAATGTAATTATATGATTCGCAATAATGACATTAATATTCCAACGAGGAATGTTGAATAATGCAAATACATTTTCTATTAATAATTGCAGAATTCTGTACCAAATGTCAAGGGAGAACAACTAACTCAGACAACAGTCACCATTGCCTTGAACGCATGAACATCATACAAATCATTCTCCATAATGGATTCAAGAAACAATTAAATATGTAATTTTAAAGAAATGAAATAAAACATTTAATGATAGGATACATGTTAAAATGAGGAGGAGTATCATTGGGAATTGTACAATGGCATTTACATGTGTATTAAACATCGCTTCTAGAAAACGATCGACTTACAAGGAGAGGCAAAAGTTATGCTTTAAACCTATGGGTCGTTTAAATCGTGAAATTGCTGGTAAAATTGGACGTTTCGATAAAGTTGTTAATAATTACTGGAAATTAGGCCCAAGACATGGCATTACAAATCGAAAGGGATGTCCAAAATCAACATCTGCAAGTACTCGCAGGGTTATCAAGCTGCACTGACAAGGCTACAATAAATTTAAAATATGATAGTATACAAATTTATATCATGCAAGTAAAAAAAAACGTAATGGGTTTAAAATGCAAACTTTTTGGCCTATGTATATAAACAAATTTTAAGGGTGAACTGACACTGTTTTTTAAGGTACCCTGAAAATTAACATTACACAAAGAGAAACCATGCAGGAAGGAAGTGTTGCAACAAAATCTATGGGAATCAGTGAATAAGTTATTAGCAATTAAAGTTTGACGGGGTAATTAAGTTAGGAGGTTCACTTATGCTAGCCGACCTAATATGTCATGCAAACTTTAGAACTGCTAACAATCTTTCATTACTAATTTCCATATATGTCGTTACAACAGTCGCTCGTGTATGGATAAAGGAGAGTTTACAAGTAGAAATGTTATCTGCCTACAATGGTGTGCTGAGCCTGAAAATTGACTCAGCCTATCAAACAGATGGCATGCAGTTACAGTCAGCAAATTTTGGGGGTAAAATAAAAGAGGCCAACTTTCTAATTTTACATCGTATACTTGTAATACACGGTATTTCAATAAAAGTCAAAATTTAAATTATATAACAATGGCATTCTGTGCCTCATTTCACTTCTAATTTTAGTACAGTCGTATGTTGCAAGGTTTAACCTTTTAAATATACAATCAAACTGTTGGAAAATACATGTCATTGGAATGAGAACTTATCCATTTATTTGTTCTACCTCCTTATCAATATACACAGTACCTGGAAGAATATTGTTATGACACCCTGTGCAGTTTGAAACTACAGATAAGTTGAAACACAAGTGTCAAAAATTATCAGCTATATGACTGATAGCAAGGCACAGTTAAATTGTACAAACAATAATTTCCGATCATGCAGCATTTGTAACAGTAACATTACAAAGCATTTAATATTGCAACATGCAAAGAATCAAAATGGCGTCATTTAGGGAATTACTGCTTGGTCTAATCGCCATTGCAACATTGGTACCCAAAGGTTAGAAGGACTTTTTGTTTATATATAGGGAATTGTAATTAATTACATATAATAAAAACCATATTTCATGCAGTTAGCACCGCAAAATGTACCTTCACCAAAGTATCAGAGAATTCTGTTGTTGCAGGATCTACTGATATTTATTGTTTGGATGTCCCTGAAGAATCCCAATTAGGTAAATTCACTTCTGATTAACTAACCATCAACATGTAGGCCTATCGTAATAATATTTTTTCCAATTAGGTAAAGTTGTTTGCATATTTAAAGCACTCAATGCAGAAACTGTTACCCTGAATCCCACTGGAGACATAGCCAAATATATTGAATTACAATCAATAAATAATGGAGACAACAGTTTATCTATCAGCTTGAATATGACAAAGTCATACAGCGATTATGTTGACACGGTATACTTACATAGAAATTGAAATAATGTATAGTACGTTTTTCAAAAAGAAATTTAAACTGTTTTAGTAACAAATCTATACTTATAATTACAGGCAAACCCTACTTTCGAACCCATTAAAGACAGTTTTACATGCAAATCTAAGGACAATGTAGGCATATGCTATATGGCATAAAACATACAGTGGAACCTCAATTATTCAGAACTCGAATATCCGAAATTCCGGGTTATCCGAAACAAACACTAAAAATACTGCATTATTTTTCTTTAAAAAAATACTTGCATATATGAAATTTTCAGCATGCAAAAACCTCAACACGTGTTAGTCACTTCTCATTTACCATGGATTTTCCATGATTCTTGAGCTCAAAGTCAAACTTGTTTATCAAAATTCAGGGTTGCAGTTGGATTTTTAGACTTAACTTTAATATATTGTTTATACATTATATTAATTACTTTGCGCCATATGTATATTATGTCTGATCCAATAATATTATATGTGATAAACCTGATTATCCAGAAAGGTCCTGGTCTCATCAAAATAATAGATGTTCCACTGATGTGATAAATTTCAATATTACTATGTATATCATTGTGCAGCAATAATGACATTTATATTTGAAGGAAGACTCTACGTTGAATTTATTTGTTAACATCAGCCCAGAAAATACCCAAAAGCCAATCTTCACACAGGAAAACGGAGTATATAATTTTGCTGGAGTTCCTGAGGTAACCAACCTTACCAACAATGAAATAAGATAATAAGCCAATAAAACCCATTTTTCGATACAGACTATAGCTATTGGAATAGATGTAACAACCTCTGTTTATGGACAACCGATTATAGCAGAGGATAAAGACAATAGCGTAGACACTGTGCAATATTCAGGATCACAGATTGTTTTTGAAATTCAGGCAAGCAGTTTTCATCAAGAATATACATATACCTACTTATAAAACTTTAAAATATTGATTTAATGAAGTAATAGCTGTTAATTTAATATTTTAGGATGGTTCACAAGACTTTGCTGTAAAAACTGTTACAGAATCCGCAGTGTGGCCTTATGCATATCGTGCAGAAATATCTGCCAAAAGAATATTTGACTATAATGCCAAACATGATTACAACTTTATCTTATTAGCCAAGGTAAAAATCACTAATCACGCCATTTTTGCCATTGGTTTTTGTTTATAATATAATATAATATTGTGCCTAAGATTCCCCAAGTGTGTTTATTGTTGTAGTAAATTTAAAACATAATTGAAACTTTTTCATCATGCACATATAGCTTTGTTTCACATATGCTCTGGAAATGAAAATTATTACATTGTGTACTAATTTCCAGAATGCAGATAACAACGAGTTACAGAAATCGACTGCGAATATTTTCATATCACTTGCAGATGTTGACAATTTGGATCCTATTTTTTCAGCGAGTTATTATTACACAACCGTAGAAGAAAATATGGTAACGAATACCTTTAGAAATGCTGAATGTATAAATTAGGAAATAAAATTGATCTAATGTTTTGTACAGATAACAACGATTGGTGGACACAATCTTGATATTACACCACCAATTGAAGCACATGACCAGGACATTGGAATAAACCAGTCATTAATTTATGCGATAGACCAAGATTGCGGTAAGTTAGCATGAAATGCACCCACAAAACAGAATGAAACAAATGTCCAAACCCGTTCATGTATAGGTGACACACCAGAATGTGATATCATTCACCAATACTTCAGGATGGATTCAAATACAGGTCACATAATATTCGTCAGTTACGGCTCATATCCTCATGACATTACAACGGTTTCATTTTTAATTTCGGTAAGAAATGTCTTCAGATATTTAATTGGATCATATTGCTTAAATGATGCCACACTCTAGAGGGAAATTATAATATTCTCTAGGCAACTCAATCTGATAATCCACTCAAGTCAGCAACTGCGGAAGTCACAGCCAACATTCAAGTGTCATAGACTAATGCTGCTTCAGTTCACTTATTGAGGTGAACTGATAATTATTGATGGTTCAATGTGTTTGCAAGCAGTGTCATACAAATAAATGCGCTGAAAAATATATAAACAAATGCAACTATACATATACAGGGTGTCCAAAAAGTCGGGGCCCCTTGAAATATCCGTGAAACGGTGAGCGTTACCCGATTCCCAAACTAATAAGTGAATAATAATAATAATCCTGATGCTAACGGGTCATATACACATGCAGAACGCATTATATAGTGTTTTAACCTGGGGGCCCCAACCTCACTATCATTCCCTTACCTAGCAAGCAAGCGTGCTAACCTGCAGTCCGTGACCCGTATGGGTTGCAGCACAAGCATTTTTAATGCACAATTTCTAGGGCATAAGTGAATATAGGAAGGCTTATGTGAGGATAACAAAAATAATATCGCACATGACCTTTGACGTGACCTTCAAGGTTATTCCAAATCTAAGTTTTGAACCGTTGTAATTAGGGCCGTAGTTCCAATTTGGAACTTCACAAGGAACATTTACGAATGCAAGATGTCAGATTCAGAATTGTATAATCGATGAATTTCCAATAATTCAATCTGCTTCTGAGATAAATGACAGTTACATTTATAAGCTAACAACAAGTTGATAAATATTATGATACTACCAAGTTATGCAATAATATGTCTAGTATATAAGTTTTACACAACAGTGTTTCACAGAATTCGATATCTACAAATTGTATAGATACCATAGATATTGATTGTACTCAACATACGCAGTATATACGTCAGCAATTGGCTATACTCTATCCAGAGTTTAAAAGAGGTGCAGCGTCACACGTTGTTCTAATCTCATTGGCCACACAAAAACCAATAACTGTTTAGGCCTTAAAGGTAGGTGGGACGCCCGTGTGAGGTTTCACCTCTCCGGATAGAGTATACATTTCTCATTCACATTACTGTACCCCTACAGTCAACTAGCGAATTTGGTTAGTTTCCTGAAAAGGAAAATAATTATATTTACCAGTGAAATTTTCCGAATAGATCGAACATTTGAAATGCCTTCATGCTGGGAATTGCTGCTTTACTTAGTTTTGTTACTAACTTACCTGCAAAAAGGTAAAATTGTTATTCATCACTATTTAACTAAAAAAATTGTGTATTATTGCGTTTTAAAATTAGCATATAATAAATACTTTATGCTTTATTCTAAAACTAATCAACATTGCATTTGTTTCAGTTAAGTTGGCATGCGTCTATGAAGACATATCAGACAATGTGGCTATTGTAGACCAAACAAGAATCTACTGCCTCAATGTTCCCGAGTCAAATAGTATAGGTAATAGTATAGATAAGAGCCCTGCTGGTGCTATACCACATGCACCATTGTTCTATTGTGCTTACTAAATATACATACAGAGTGCTACAAGTTAGTAAAATTTGTAATCTATCAGGAATTTGTAATATTTCGATTGATACAGTAATTATGTGAGCAAGAGCAATCATTATTTTGTTAGGTAAATGACATGCTTCACTGCAGTGCAGCACCTCCTGGCACATACTTATTGCAGTGCTGCACAAGTTTTGAGATACGGTTCAGTC
Organism: Glomeris marginata; assembly: GCA_034696005.1. Classification (NCBI taxonomy): domain Eukaryota; kingdom Metazoa; phylum Arthropoda; class Diplopoda; order Glomerida; family Glomeridae; genus Glomeris; species Glomeris marginata. The sequence continues at coordinate 428 of JAQFZQ010003029.1, read as the reverse complement.
ACACTGGTCACACCTTAAAACATAAAAAGGTTCTTCAAATTAATTTGCTTTCTGGCCATACATGCCGATTACATCTCCCCTGCATTAGGCTACAAGCTTCCTCAATTGCATAATGTAAAACTACTTTTTTCGTACATACTAAATTTCGTACTTTTTCATTTTTATCATTTTCGTACTGATTCATTTCCGTTGTGGCATGTTTGCCATTCTCATAGCAATAAATATTTTTATACTCCCACCAGTGAGTATTCCTACTTTTCTTCAACAAAAGGGACCTTTTCCACAACTTTAATCCTTTAATTGCCATTGTTCACTAATGGCAGAAACCGGTCCTCCTCTCTGGCCCCTTTTGTTGCAGGCTGGACTTAAGGCGAGAATTCACGCTTGACGTTTTTAGGGTGGGGAAATACGATTTTTTGCATTTCCGA
>JAQFZQ010003028.1:0-11888 GCA_034696005.1 Glomeris marginata | reverse complement strand
ATGAAACTAAATAATTCATATCTGTGGCAATAATGCTTCAAATGGCCTCAAATTTTCAGACAATGTTACTAAATTAGTGGCAATCAAATGCTAGTTTTTTCAGGGTATGTTGCAAAACCTTGTCAGTTCACCTTTAATAAGGTATTTTTTTCTTCATAAGTACTACCTGTAGGAGTAATTCAAGGACTTGCCGCAAAGCCGCATTTTCGGATCCAATTATTGATTGGCCGTCTCGACATCTTCATTAATCGAGGAATATAAATCAAAAAAATGTTGATAATTATTAGCAATCAAGGAAAGGATATTGAAGCCATGTTGGCGGAAACAATCCAAAGTGACAAGGTGCATCTTGAAATTTCTGTATTCCGCCGGCTTTCGCAGTTGGATCACAACACCGAGATATTGGGACACGATACCTATACGTGCCAGGAATATTTATTTCTGTCACAATCGAGGTTAATCAGTTGCAATCAAGCAGGCCAGCAAATGATAATGAAACGGAAGAAAGAAAAGAAAAAAAAAACATTGCAGCACTTATTATCGAATTAGTCACAATGGCCGAATAGCTATCGAATAATGTTGTTTTCTTTTAGATCCTATCTGATAATTGTAGCTCACCATTATTATTTATCACACACCACTGATTTCTTATTTATATACCTTCATACAGATCAATGTTTAAAATTTAAAAGTGTAATCTTTTTGAGCCACTGATCGTTAAAAAAATCCTATGTAAGCTTCAAAAGGAGATTTGCAGAAACAATATAAGATTAAAAAAAAACAACTAATCCATGATTACAAAAAAAGAAACTTATTACTGGCCATTGAAACGAAATAATCTCCTTTAGACATGGAGAGAAAAAAACATGCATATACTATACTAAAACCTTAAATTATCTGCGAATTAAAAATAAAAATAAACATAAAACAATCCTCAGCTGTGTGGTTTACTGGATTTTTTCCACTTGGCATGGATAGTTTCAATGTCCTCTATGCTTATCCCTGTAAAAAATAAAACAATTCATTTAAAATGAATTCAAATCAGTCTTCTTAAACATTATCACTTTTTTTGTTGTAAGTTTTGATATTGGTCAATAGATAATAATAATGGAAATAATTATTAAGCTAATAAGCTGTTAAAATTATAATATAGAAATTAAAATATATAAATTTAAATTATAATATAGAAATTGAAATTTAAATATAGAAATTAAAGTATCATCAAGGGTATCATCTAGAAATTAAGATTATAATATAAAAATTAAGATTATATAGAAATTAAAATTAAGTGATAAATATTTTTAAAATTCTATTAACCAGCTGTTAAAAAATTATTTCACAAGACAAATAAATAATTGAAGGTGTACCCTGTATCAAAAGATTATGTTGTACATCAAACTTCAAAGTTGAGTTTGGATAACATGTTGTATAATGACTAAACAAAAAGATCAATACTGATTCCATTGATTTCTTAAAATGTTCAGTTTTGTTACACACTGCTCTTCATAAAGTATATTAATAAAAAAATAACAATTACAGTTTTAAAGTTTTACAGTTAGTCAAACCTCATAACTTAATTACCGCATTGAACTTTAAGGACTAACAACTTTTTTTAAAGTAATTTCCACATATATTTTGTTGAAACATCAACTTTCATTGCTTTTCTGTACTTTAAATTTATTTCGTTTCAAACTTAGTTTCAAATAATAAATCTATTATCATCATTATTAATTAATTATTATTATAAAACTTAAAGGAATAAAAAAGGAAAATACAAAACATTTAAGAGAAAAATAAGAAACAGAACAAAAAAAAAATAGGAAATATTTAAAATATTAAATCAACTATCAAAATTATAACAACAAAATTATAAAACTTAAAGGAGAACTGACAGGGTAAAATTTTCAACACCAAATCAGTTGAACAATTTTCCATGCTATAACCCCATTTATCTGCACATTACCTGATTTTTTGAAATTTTTCCGCCGATTCGTTATTTTTGTAAAAATGTCTGAAGTTTCGTAAAATCGGCCTCCGGGATTACGCTACCATTGGCTGAATGAAACAACAATGATAACATTCCCAAATCGGCCTCATTGGCTGCAGCAGCCTAGATCAACCCACAGTCGCCAGTTAGCCAATGGCGTTCTGGTTTACAATCTCACTTTCATTTTAAGTAATCCCTTCAATAATTTTTAAACAAATATTTTAATCGAACTCATAGTTTTAATTTAACGTTCAAAATGTACCGTTTTAATGGCATGGGATCTTACAAAACCGTGTTAGTTCTCCTTTAAAAGTATAGAAAAAAAATAGAAAAAAATTGAAAAAATATACAGAAAAAAGAATCTAAAAATATAAGAACACTTGTCAGCCTAAATAAAAATAATAACATGTTACACGACCAACATACCACATTACTATCATTACCATTATTATGCAATAAACCTGTCTTTAACCGTCTAAACTCAAATGTTGCTTTTTGCATAGATTACATGGTAATTTGAGGAACACTTGTCAATTATTACTCGGGCACACCTTCAATTAAGTGACCACTGCGAATAGGTGTACTGTATATACACACTTACCAGCAGATTTGCCCAATGAGGTGTAATGAAAAGCTTGCGTGTTGCCCGCACTCGTGACCAGAGTAACCAAATTGGTGCACAGTTCACTCGAAGCACCACCTTTATGCCCTATGTAGTTGCAGCATTCAAGAACACGGAAAGCAGTCCTGAAAACATGTTTCCTTATATTTTTTTCCCTTCAAGTGCCACCTTTGCATCCACGCCTACTACCATTTACTCTAATGCTCTTAACACTGTCTTCCCAACCTCTCCTACCTTCCTTAACACATCTCTACCAGCAAAAACCAAAACACGCCAAACATGCTCCGATGTCCCCGAGTGACAGGTACCACTATAACATTCTAACCAGAACCTCCACTCTCTCACAAACACTCATACACACACACACAGCTATTAAAAATAAGAAGCTGTCCTTCGGTGATGGCATGCGAGCATGTTAAGCATGTTTCATGTTCGTGTTGCGAAAGAATGCAGCGCGGAGGAATCTCGAGGAAAATATGTAGGTGTAAATAAAATAGGGGGGAGGTGAATTCGTGCAGGAATTCATCTCTCGGGTGATTTTCATTATAATGGTAAATGTACGTACCAAGCTTCTTGATCCTTTTTCTTTGGGTACTTGAACAGTGGGATGGCCATATACTCCTGAGGCTTCTGAGCACGGATGTACCTAGCGGAGAAAAAAAAAAGAGAAAACATGAAGAATGCAGCATGGGTGGAAATAATAATTGCAAACTCAAATTCCCCTTTCATCCTCATCCTCCTCATCATCATCCTCCACCTTTAGTTTAATTATATACCTGCTTCCACGTTGGAGTTCTCCTTCCAACCATCTCATGGCTTCTCTCGCTCCGAGACTTGTTTTCTTCACCTTATCGAGCGAATGGATCACTGAAATGTCAAAATAGGCAATTGATTTTGCAGAATGATAATTCAGCATAGAGTATACTAACAGTTATAATCTTACCAACAATGGGAACTATGCAGACAAACTGCTTGGTGGTGAGCAACTCCTTGAGAATAGCAAGATGTTCGCTCAAGACAGGGGTGTCCAACACTAAATATGGTGGCAGATTTGATCCTCTTGAAGGAGCTTTCACAGAAGATTCAAGCTCTTGAACCTCGGCCTTGTTGAAAGAAGAAAAGCAAACACAAGAGTTTTGCAACAAAAAAAAATGGACCCTCATTCAAAAGTAAACACAAAATATTAAAACAGAAAATTGAAATTGTATTGTAACATCTAAAAAATATTTATATCAATTTTTAATAATGATTTCATAACTACAGTAATTTAATATTAATTAAAGGGGAAATGACATGGTTTTATAACGTACCCTGAAACTTAATCTAAACAAAGAAAACCAATAAAGAAAGCAATTGTTGCAATAAAATCTCAGTAGAAATTAGTAAAAAAAAGTTATTAGCACTTAAAGTTTGATGGGGTAATTAATTTAGGATGTTTGCCTATACTAAGTAATATCTCAGAAAATTATAAAAATTGGTGGGATATTAGCTATGCATGAGTTAATACTTTACCCCAATTTTTGAAGAAATCAGTGAAGTGAAAAATACAATGTCAGTTCACCTTTAAGTAACTTTTCTATTGAATTTCACACATTAATTCAAATAGAGATTGGGTTATTCCATGTCAAATCAACCAGAGAGTTCAACACATCATTTCAGATTAGATTAATATTTTTAATATGAATTTATACATTTAAAATAAGAATTTATTGCAAAAAAATATTATTTTTAATGTTATTCCTAAAGTTGCAGAATTATAATGAAAAATAAAATTTATATTACACAATTTTTTCTCAATTTTATAAGTTAAATTTGGATACTATTAAACTATTTGAAAAATATTTATTTTGTCTAGGAAAAATGTCTGTTAAACAAACTTTATATATTAATAATATTATGCAAATAAATAAAACAACTTGAAATGATAACAACATATGTAAAACACTTTAACTGTTTAATATTAATCAAGTTTAGCATAGCTACTGTACACAGATGCAAAACAATGATAAATGCTTAATTCCAGTTTTGAAAATTTCCAGACAAGGCAATTATATTAATAATTAAATTGGTATACTTTATCACGAGTTACTGTTATTACCAGGAAAATATTTTTATGGTCTTTTATCGACCACTTTGATATCAAAGTGTAAATATACACAGCAAAATTACCGATTTTATCTTCCACAGTTGACATATGTCAATATAACAAAACCAACAAAGTAGTTATCATGGTCTTTGGAAAACAAGAAATAAAAAAAACTGCTTATAAATCACATTGTAAAAATCCTTGACTTTACACCTTTAAGAATGACATGCTAGAGTTTGTTGTCTTTTTTATTTATTTATTTATTGTTATTTTTTGTTTGTTAGTTTTTATTTTTTTATTTTTCCAAAGCACTTATTGCTTGTGTCAGTGGATTATTATCTGGTAGTTTATCATTTTTGACGGCAACGTGCAACAGTGTGTATAATTTACAACCTCGATTTGTGTAAATTACCTGCAGCCAGAGTTGAGCCATATTCTGCATCAGTTGTTTGCGGTGCAGCCCAACATCCTTTAACGAAATAAAAAATAAATAAATAAATAAAAAACAAAAAACAAACAATAACGCTGAGTTACAATCAGGGAAATACCTTTAAATATAAAATAAAAAGAATTACAACCACAGTGTTCGTGGAAAACGACTGCGCAATTATGTACTTTTTCCTCTTATTATATTATACTATTATTTCTACTACAATATCTCAGCATGTGAGCGAAGATTCAACCCTTTGAATACTATTATGTATCATAATGCACAACAACAACAACAACAACAATAATAATAATAACAGTAACAATAGCAATAACAATAATAATAATATTAATAATTAAAAATGTACTTAAAACATGTAAAGAATTGACCGATTTCAGTAGGCGTGTCCCATTGCCAATATGGAAGCCGTAATGTGGATAATCGCGCAACCCTATTGGCTACTGCTTCGATATCCACAAGGACGCCATTTTTCTTTTGTTTTTCAGCCAATAGCAAGGGCAGCCACGTGAAATACATCCACACAATAGTACATTTTAAATAACAAATAAACATGTATTTCATCTGAAATAAAATATTATATCTTCAAATTATCTTTAAAGGTGAACTGACAAGGTTTTGCATGCTACCCCTTTGATATCACAATAAAATGTAGTTCATATCACTAATGTCATTGGTGAAATCCGTTTCTCAATATATCTAGTGAAACGAAAGTTATGAGCTAAAGGAGTTTCGTTGTTTTTTTTTAATTTTCTGAGCATGTGCAGTGAGGTGTGCACCACGTATGAGGCACCTGTTGCACCATAACTTGCATATAAGCGAGCCGCCATGTTGTTTGCTCCACGGCAAGCACATATTAAATGAAGCTACTGGCCAGTTTGGCACACCATACACCATATTCGATGATACATTAAAGGGGACAGTCCACTCTAAAATTTTAAAAAATACAGAATATTCACGTGTCAAAACTATACAGAAACAAGGTGTAAGTTGTATACCAATTCTCTATAGTTAACGAGTAATTAATTAAAAACGATGCTAGTTCGGGCGTGGTTTTGCGTTCCGGCCCAAATGGGCTGCCAATCGAACGTGAGTGGAATCGAAATTTCAGTTAAATTTCAGAAAATTAGTGTGAGCTTATGATTAAATTCTGGTTGCAATTGGTGTCGACAATTTTAACCTTGTCAGTTCACCTTTAAATATTCATATTAACATTTTTGGTTTAACACAGCAGTCCATTGACTTATTCCCAACAATTAAATTACCTAATTCATTAAACTGATTACCATCATTCTGTATAACATCTCAATACATGCAACTTCCTTTAGGGGGGTACCAAAAAAAACAAAAAAAGAGAATATGAAACAATAGACACATTTGTGATAGGGTTGTTCATTTTGCAATGTAAATTATACAAAGTACTTACAGCAAAATGGCTGCAGGAACATTTTTACCGATAAAAAAATAAACTGAATATAATAATAAAATAACACAGCAGACCAGAAACTAATTGTAATCAAAAGTAATCAAAGTCTTAATGTATATTAAGATAATCGGATTTCCTGCACAGCTTATCTCTTAACAAAACCAAAAAAAACTATTAACCTTCACGCAATCATGGAGCGAAAAATGTGATTGTTTTTTGTGTAACCCCCTGTAAAAGTGTGCAGGCAAGCGTAAAAACACAAAAGGAAGTTTATACATTGTGTGTGTGTGTGTATGGGAGAGGCAAGGAAGGTCCCCTGGACACACACAAAAAACAAGTTGGCAATTACTATACTGATAGGGCAATGTTAGAGGCATCAGCAGACCATGTAACTTTTTGCCATGTCTAACATTGAATGAGGCCAGCCAGCCTTTTCTAAACACTGGGCAACATTTCAGTAAAGGGGGGGAGAGGGGGTATAGAAGTATATAGGGGATGCACAGACAGCTGCTTTTTGCACACTTCTGCAAGCTCTGCTGGGTGTGAAAAGGAAGTTGAGAGAAACATAAAAGCAATAGACAGTCACGCATGCGCATGCGCACCCACCAAAAACTAACAACACAGCTCCTCTTTAACGACGAATTTCACATACCACTGCAATCACATGAGAAACTCATTGCATTATACTCAAATTATAGGCTAACTTCTGTATCAAAACGCACCAATGAACAGCAAAAAAAAAAAACTTTAACCATTTGGAGTTTCTGAGCCTTTTATGATCAAAAGTACAGTTGAAATTTATAGTATAAAATTCCCAGATCATATTCTAAACAGCTTAGATTTTACATTTTGAAGAGTCAAATTGCAAGAATGGAAAATTCTAGTATACCTACTATAATGTAAAAATTTCAAGAAAATTAGTTGAAATGCAACATTTTTTCCCAAATAATTTCAATTTACACATTCAAATTGAATATTATATTTTATATAAATTTTTCTTAGTTTCCCAGATTTCCAGAGTGTTGATGCAAAATTTCCAGATCATATTCCACGCAGGTTAAACTAGTTTTATTTCAATCATTTTCTAAATAACTTTAATTTCAATTATTTTTCTAAATAATTTTTATTTCAATAATTTTTGTAAATAATTTTTATTTCAATAATTTTTTGTAAATAATTTTTATTTCAATAATTTTTATTTCAATAATTTTTTCCAAATAACTTTTATTTCAATCATTTTTTTAAATAATTTAAATTTCAACAATATTTCTAAATAATTTTTATTTAAAGGAGAACTGACAGGGTATTTTTTTAGATTACAGATTTTCTTGAAATTACAGATATGTCGAGAGAATATAAAAGTGCATTTCTATTAATATTTTGCATTTTTTTGGTTCAGCCGTTTTTGAGCAATGATGAATGTTACAATGGGCTGCAAGATGACCAACTTTGTTCCTATTGGACGACTTAGTCAGTATGCAAATTAACCACGCCTTTTCCCACCTAACCACTCCCAAAAACACCCGACTGTGCCAATCATATCGTTCACTTAGCTTGTCAAACCACATATGAGGCGTGACCAATTCAACAAGCTAAATTGCTAATAACTTTTGTTTACGAATTTTGACAAAACTTTCGTTGGCATCAATGGTTTTTTCCGCATCATATCTATAAACTGGGAACTTTTCAGAGTGTGTTCCAAAACTGTGTCAGTTCTCCTTTAAAACACATTAAAGCTGGATATTATATACATATTTATATATCAATTTCCCTGAGTTTTCCAGGTTTCAGTAAATTTTTTTAGACACAATCTAAATTCCCCGAGTTTTCCAGATTTTCAGTGAGCATTATTTGTTATGGACATTGTTATGGACAAGGCACGTACTTATTGCACGATCCCTAGGGTAATTTTGTTATGCATGTGCCTATTTGTGGGTTGGATGAGTGAATGTTGCAAAGTCGTTTGTTTGGCAGATGCATGCATGTATACAGAGGGTAAGAGAGGGATGGGAAAGGCAAATGAGCCATTGCATGTTGGTGTATAGTTGTAACAGGATGCAGAGGCTTGCTTCCTTCCTCCAACTGTCATGGCAGCCGTTTCAATGTAAATAAACGTTCAGTTGAGACATCCAGTCTGACACCACTGACATTTGTTTTCCTTTATACAATTTCCCTACAAATAGGTATAGTACATCAAATAAGCCTCGTCATCTAATTACTATAAGAACTTACAGGGTGGAACTAAAGTCTCTTGCATTATGGAATAACTATGCAACAGTAAGATACAGATTGAAATATATAGGGGTATGTTGTGACGTCATCGGCCAACTGACTTCATGTTGGCTGCCTAAATTTCCCCGGATTGGCGCTTATTAAATAACTGACAACAATTACAATTAAATGTAAATATAAAACAATTATTATGATAAAAGTTTAGTTTTTATGTACTTTTTTTATAAACAGTAAAGACTTTCTCACTAAAGCAATTGAGGGTTATCTTGCTCCCTATTGGCTGACTGACAACTATCTTTCAAATTAAGAAAAGGAAGCCACGCCTACTTAGCTGCATTAAAGTGAGACAAACTATAATAAATCAAATAATCACAGGACTTAAATTTCAATTAAAAATAAATAAACATCAATAATATACTAAAAAGTTCAGTAAAAATTTCCATCACATTAATATCAATAATTCAACTTTCCACTAATATTAAGTAAATAAATAAGTAATTAAGTAAGAAAAAAATTAATAAGTAAATAAATAAAATAAATAAATAAATAAATAAGTAAATAAATAAATAAATAAATAAATAAAAAAATAAATGAATAACAAATTAAATAAATAAGTAAATAAATAAAAAATTAAATAAATAAGTAGATAAATAAGCAAAAAATAAATAAATAAATAAAAAAGTAAATAAATGAGTAACAAAATAAATAACCAAATAAATAAATAACTATCACATTAATTTCAATTTATTTCCTGCACAAAAAACAAAATAATTTCTGCATTTTTTGCTGGACTTCATAAAAAATTTGACCATGGTTTGGTTACATTATATCAGGTCAATGGTCAAGTTACATATATAATATTGAACTGTACTTTCCACAAATTTATGTTGTTATTGAACTGTTGGAGGTCAACCTCAAAAACAAGCAAATAAAAAATGTAAAAATCTCATTGGGTCATCAAACAAGTCCTTTAAATCCCACTTCTTATTTTCCCCTTCAAACAAACGGTCCTTGTTTTTGGCAACAGTACATATACAAATTCAAACTGTGCACTTGGGAGCAAGCTTGGGAGCAACAAATGTATATTTATTCATAAGTGTATATAGGAGGAGTTTGAAAGTAGAAGTAGACAACGATTTGTCACACAAACACACCAAAATGCCACCTGTTTTTCCTGAAACATCAATTTCCTACATTTCCAATTCAATGCAATAGATGACAGTGCATTTTCCAGTATTATATATAATCATTTTAGTACCACTATATATATATAGTGAAAGAAAGGAATAAAACAATCAGTAAACCGAGTTGCAATCTTTTAGATTATATCTGGTTTCAAATCGATGCAGACGACGTTTGCCAATTCTGACTTCTTTCACTGTATATAGGCCTATATATTTCTTTTTCGCTTCAATGTTTGCCAAAAAACCGATAACCTAGTGCATTGTAGGTGAATGGAGAAAGTTGTATGCCGGATACGCTTGCTTTAATCTCACTGTACGAGTACACACACCAAATTGTCAACACTATCGACACAATGTACACGGACGTTGTGTTTTTTTCGCCTCTCTCTCACACACACCCTATATACGATAAAAAGAAAACTCACACACATGTTGTATGTATGCTATACCGAAAACATCTCCGTCAAATATCAAGTGTGTGAATATACAAACGGTGTGACAAACGAGCCGCAAAAACGATAAAAACGCCGGCCAAACATACAGCAAAATGTTCAGCTTCACTGCATTACTTTTTAAGGTTAAACGGACCTCATTGGATTAGCATTGCAGCAAAAACTACTCACATGCAATTTCCCAATCAGTAATCATCATTTACCATCACTTTTCCAGGTTTTCCAGAGTGTAGGCTAAATTTCCAGGGCATATTACTTAAAACTTTAAAATCTATAGTGTCTCAACTCAAGGTTGCAGTATTTCCCTCTTGTTTTCTTGCTTTATTGAGTAAATCATTAAACCAAAAAAACATTCCATTATACAAAGTTGATGGAAAATACTTAATAAAGTTAATTGATATAAATGTTTTCAAAATTGGACTTAAATATTATGTGAAATAAATTCTTGGCAATCATTGGAATGTGCAATCTTGAGTTGAGACGAACTATATAGTTTTTATGAAAACATTTTTAAATTCTAAATAATTTTCATTTAATATAGTACAAAATACTAAAACTGCATATTATAGGCCTATATACAATGAAGCCTGTCTATGGTGAATATCTGTATTTATATCATTTTCCCTGATTTTTCCAGGTTTCAGTAAAATTTGTGCAAATTCCCATATTTTTCTCTGACTTTTCATTTAAAATTGCTGTTAAAAAAATATCATCCTAATATATCTAGTGACGTCACATTGCATTTTATGTGTATTTAATCTTTATAAAAGCCTCTGTCACAAATGCTATTATATTATTTGAGAATACTAGCAACTCACTATAATCGTTAAAATTTCATCTGACAAACTTGGCTCTTATAAAGAAGGCTGATGTGCAACCTTGTATTATAGAACATCACACAATAGAAAACATATAGGGAATGACGGGTTAGATGTATAGACGTATACAAATATTACTCATATATTTATAATGTACGTCATAGCACTGCCACCTGTACAGTAAACCAATAACAATCATATACTTTATGCTTGCTTTATGCTTTACTGACATGTTACAAATATTGCATGACGTCACAGTATACAATGTAAATATGTGAATCACAAATGACCACAAATTACTGAGAAATTAAATAGTACATTGTGCCATTTTCCTGCTATAATAGTTGCAAATAACATTTAATAATGCAGCAAATTATTAAAGTGAAGCCAGTTACGGACATGCACTGCCACCTAGCGGTTAACTTGCCAACTAACTCACACTGAATTGCAATTACAATGAAACCTGCATAAACCGGAAACCTGTCTAAAACGGAAGTCTTTTTAGTCCCTTGAAGGTAGTTTCCATTATAAAATCACTGTCTATAGAGGAAGCCTGTTTAAAGGTGAACTGACAGGGTTTTGTAAGGTACCCTGATAATTGGTTTGTAAGTAGCTATTTGTGTCCTTTATACA
>JAQFZQ010003027.1:0-11890 GCA_034696005.1 Glomeris marginata | reverse complement strand
TGTTTCTTTTTACTTCATCTTTATGTTTATTGAACAAAACTGGTAGGTCAAAAACCATTTCGGTTCACCTTTAAGTTTAAACAATCGATTAAATTATTACAAATTAATTTAATTTTGTGATATGCGTACGAAATGTCAAGTGCAGATTCCTCGTCTATCATTACGTGGTTCAATATAAGAACATCTAATCCTCCAAATTTTTCTTTTGCAACCTACAATTTAAATATTAATTGCAATGCTTTTTCCTTGTTCCAAAACAGCTTTAATACTAATCTAGTACCTGAACAATCTTTTTGCGGCTTTCATCATTTGCCATGTCTGCGGGGACTATTTCCATGGAAGTGCAAGTGCACTTGCTGAGCGCCAAATTGTTTGCATTTTTCGGCAACCTATAAAAGCTTGCCAAATTTATATACTACAGTATGACTGATACGAAATGATGGTATATAGTATAAAATAATGACTACGCAATTTACATTCCGCAGAAGGTTTTCACTTCTTGCCGTTATAATTATTCTTGCTCCAAGTTTGGAGCAAGTTTGGAGCGAGTTCTTCTCCAATTCCCATTGATGATCCAGTCACTATAATCCGTTTCCCTCTTACAGATTCTATAAGATTATACAAATTTAGAAGAATGTAATGCATGCATTTTAACCTACATTAACCCACTATAGTTTGGTAGCACCTGGATCAAACTTTTTGGTGTTAAAAATCAACCATATGGTGAAAGCCAAAATTGCTGCAAGAAATGCTGTTCTTAACATTCCCATGTTAATAATGCCTCTGTGCGTCAATACTGAATAAGAATATACTACGTAGTAATTATTTGTACATTTGTAGAAGCAAAGTCTACAGTTATTAATGGAAAAGATTCCAAAGGCCATGAAGTATGCATATCCTTATTAATTTCTAGTAGCCTTGATGGACTTAAAGGTGAACTGACAGGGTGGTAAAAGTGGACTATGACCAACCCTGCCATTGGGTAAATTGGGACTACTTGCCAGAAAGGGTAAAGTTCAGAGTTCACTTACTGCCCTGTCAGTTCACCTTTAATAGAAGGCGTTATGTAGTTGGCTCCACACTATAGTTATTCAATATACATATCTTTCAGAATTAGAACTACTGATATAATATTATTGTTAATCAGTATTTGCTTTCATTAGTCACTATTAAACCATATATAAACTAGATTGGAAGACTAGAGGATACTATGTAAAAAAAATTGTTCTTTACCATATGATATTATTGTGATCAGGATTTATACCATTTCCTGCAGGAAAGCATGATTTCCATCAATCATTCCCATGTATTGTTTCAAACAATTCTCAATTTTAATAACTAAATGTTGTAATGACATGAAGAATTATATTACAGTACTGAATATAAAATATTGCATGAGGATGAATTAAAATGATATAATTATTAGTCGTGGATTTGAGGTATATAATCGCTGAAATGTATTAGTTTCAAACTTCGGTTGAATCACCACCATAGTAATTCTGCAGAGGAACACCATTGTTGATAGTCAAGTCTGTATTTGCGATTTTTCCTGCATTGCTTCTTCTAGCCGACAGAACATTTTGCTGCCGTTTTCTCCAAGATGCAATGAAAGCTACCACTGCGAAAATTACAAATATGGTAACAGCAACCATAATAATCGCTGGCAAGATGGCAGCTTGAAAAACATCTTTGTCTTCTCCTTCTGTGGATGGAATAAGATTGTGTGGGTCATCCTTAAAGTCCAGCAGAAGGCGGTGCATGTTGGTGCCCTTTCCATTGGAGCCAATGCCATCTATATCCACTATGCTCCTTTTGCCTCTTTGTGAATTTGTGGCAGTAATAACATGCTCAATACTTCTTTTGGCAATCAGACCTTCGCTGTGTCCTTGCGTTCGTATTGTGTAAATGCAATGAAGAAACCACTGTCTTCCCTTAGGAACCTGAATGCGCAAAACATGGTTAAACTGTAATTTACCAATCAACATTTCCATCTTTCATTAATTTCTATTTATGTACTTGGAAAAGTGGTGTTGAGTCAAAACTGAATCCATCAGCACCTGGCTGCCTCAGCAGAGTTCCAACATCCAAATTGTAGTCATCTGTGGCTAGCATTGCATTGAAAGATACATTCCTGAATTGGACATCGCATGAATTTGGTGCTGCCTTATCCTGGAAATGATAAAATCCTAATAAATAATGTGCCAATAATAAATTTATATGATTATTTCAAATAATAAATTTATATGATTATTTCAAATATTGAATTTACTATGATTTTAAACTTGTGCTGTAAATAATGAGAATCCGCAATGCAGCCGAACTCGTTGCTTCTAGGATCGTATTTAGGGACGTAGCCATCCACTCCAGCACAGAGGAAACATTTTTCCACATGTACCCAAAAAGTTGTTCCCATACTCTGAACTGGGTCCATCATGATCAGACCATAAACTGTATCACCAGGTCTGAATGCTACATCGGCTTCTTGTTGGAATCCAGCTGTAGTAGCTTCCGCCAACCGTAACTCTCGTTTGTGAATCACATGGAATTGAGTGTTTAGATTGAATTCTTCAGGCACTGGATCGCTGACCTGCTGAAACCGAACTGGCAATTCGAAAGTTAATGGAACTCGAGGGTGGCAATTTCCGGAATGAAAATCTTCCACATTTGATATGGTGCATGGCACCAATTTCACTTCATATGTCCCTGAGTAATCTCGTACCTATAACACACAAATCTAATCAAAACATCTGTTTGCACTTACAGTACCACATTCGTTCACAACGTTTTAAACATATATACCGAGTATTCTGACGTAAAACGCCATTCCTGCTGATCCAAAGAAGATCTCACCACTTCAAGGGTGATTGGAAGCTCAGGTCGGTCTTTGGATGTCACAATAGATTTAACTGGACTTTTCGGATGAGAAACAACAAAATAGCCGCGGAAATTTGGTTCCGTTCGGAAGTTCACAACCAGTTTTCCATCTTCTCCGATGCGCATGCTCGACGGATACAGTGAACCTTGCAAAATAAAAAATAAATAATATTTAAACAATGAGCTCATAGTTTAGATATATGCATTATATGTTCTCTACTTGGCAATAGCAAGCAATAGTAAGGTTTTAGGTTAAACATTTCATTTTATTGTGAGGCGACAATCAAGCAAAAGCGTATGACGCAGACAGGCTATTTATTAATTATTTGGTACGTACCTTGAAGTGGAGATTCTTGAGGAGCTCCAATGCCTTCGCTCCATAAGATCGCAGTGTCATAAACAAAAGTGAGACGCAACTGGGAATCCAGATCATTGTGTTGCCATCCACCCGATGCATCGAGAGAGTGGAACACGTAGGACACGTGCAACGGAACCCATAAAGACACAAATGACTGCACCAAGTCCAACACCTACGAAATGTCAATCCACTAATATGAACACTTGTAGTTGTGATGGCAATTTAATGCATAATTACAGTATCTCACTTGGCCGTCCGTTCCAATATTTGCACCGCATTCGTTTACTAGCTCCGACATGTTGTAATAACTGACAAACTCCCACATACAGGCTTCAAGGTCTAAATTTCGATAAAATCTACATGGGTGATTGAAATGTAATTTTGTAAACTTAAAAGTCCAGTGTTTCGGTAACATATTAGTCCATTTATAGACACACACCTGAGAGTCTTTTCTCCACGCAGCTGAGGGCTGAACTGATAAGGTTCGGCTTCACCCAATACACCAGGATTCTTAGTATCCTGGGTGATGAAACCATACTGGGTTCGGACTTCAGAAACATCAAGTAGATTTGAACATGGATGTCCTCCAACTCTCAAACCGTCCGGACTGAGTATGAACTCGAAGTGAGTCAAAGGTCTGGTGGAGATCACCGGCAACATGCCATCACGGTGCGGGACAACGACAGAAATCCGTACTTGATTTGGATGTTCTCTTTCATCTGGCCCTGAATAGAAATTAATACTAAAATACACTTACTCTTTAGAGAGATGATGGAGAAGAAAAGTTACCTAGGTAACGTAATCGGGCTGTAAAAGGATCCGCGCCAAAGTAACCGCGGTCACGGGGCGTGCAAATACCGTCCGCCTCTGATATGGTGACAACCGGGCTTATAAGTTCGTGTCCAGGATTGCCTTCAATGCTCATTGCACGTGCAACACATTGAATGCGACTTCCTAACAAACAAATGGAAAATAAATTAAACCTCCTACTTCTACCTGTATGCACTCATGCATTAGCATTTAATTTCCATAGTATATACTGTATATCTTTTCAAATAATGCTGTACGTATACTATGTATTTTTCTGTATTTAATAAGTAAAGTATATGTCTGCATCTAATACATCTGCAAATATTTTGATAATATATTAGAATAATTTTTGAATATCCAATTTCATAGATTTAATACACATATGTAACATTTAACACCTGTTTTGGAAAAAAAACAAAAAAAAAACAAACAGACGTTGTGCATGTATAATATCAAGATAATATACAGGGTGAGTCACTGAAGTTCGACCCCCCCCCCCTTTATTTTGGATAGGCTTGGATAAATAATTTTGGGTTGGGCTTACCTGCATGGGTTGTAATTGGTTCACCATATGCTGCCATTCACAATTTCAAAACCGCATATTAATTCGTAGATTGTTTAAAAATTAACGAAACTTGGTACTTATGCTAAATACAGGGTGCTCTTTAACTTTGTAATTCACACTATGGTCCCAACGCTAACGATTGCAAAGATAGAAACTCAGTGACCTTTAAAAACGGCGTCAAGGTCAGCGAAAGTTTGGTTTCTCGATTCTTCACAAGCTCCATATACACATATAAAATATCCAAAATTATTCATCCAAGCCTATCCAAAATAAAAGGGGGGTCGGACTTCAATGACTCACCCTGTATAATTGACTGATTGATTGTAGGAACTGATCATACAGTACGATTAATACTATAAGAGTGGATGAATAACCTACCAGTTGAAAAATAGATGCTATCTAGTACTATTCCATGAGTTCCCGTGAAGAAGGTAGTGGACTCCAGGTCCTTTAGATGGTCAGTAATTCCAGGTTGCCCAATTGGAGATCCAATTTTCCAACTAAATTTCGTTCGCGTATCGTCTATTTTTTCCCTGGCACATATTGTACTAGTCTTTGCAAAATCAGGATGTTTCGGATCACAAGACTGTATTTTTTGGAAAATCAGTACTTAATAATAAAATAATAATAGTCTTAATTTCTAATATATTCCAGCAGAACTGCTTACTGTGATACAGATTACAGGGTAGCCATTGCTTGGTTGAACTAGAACGTTGGCGTCATCATAGTCTCTAAGTGACACGACCATCGGTGGCAAAGGAAATGTTACATCAGCCAGCACCTCTGATTCTTCAATGTATACCATAGCTTTGGTATCTTTGATTTCGGCTAACTGTTGTTTGTCAGGTCGAAGATGAACTGTAAATACTTCTCTGTGTTCTTCCTTGGTGTCGCTCAGCACCTCAATGTCCACAGTTAACCGGGTCACATTCGGCCCAAAAGTCAACTCTATATTTTATCAAAATATGCAATAAGCTATTAATAATTTCAGCTATAAATAATACATGTTGTTTAGTATGCCCTATAGCGAAACTTGTATATAGTGATATAAGATGTGTCATAAAATTGTCTAATACGAAATATACGTATAAATCATTTCAGGGAGGTTTCGCTGTGAAGGGTTATTCATCATTTATTAGGAGTCATTTAGAAAGAGTGTTCTGCGCATTTAAAAAGACTGGTTTTATTGCTCACATTTTATTAGTTCTAACGTGAGCTATAAAACTAATAAGAATTTTTTAGAGTACATATACATCACTTAATTATATTTAAAAACTTAGGGCTGATGCCAGGACACACCTTAGCATAGTTTAATGAGCACTATAGAAACAACAGTCAAACTTTTGCATTTATAGTTATTATTGATTTACCTTGGGATAGTCCGTGGTAATCTTCTCCAGACTTGGCCGATCCATCTTTGGTGTGAATTCGCACTATTGATGTTCCTGACAAATCACCTGTTCGGACAACAGCTACCTCAACTACACCAATCTCGCCAGAAACTTGAGGTTCCTGCACTGTCATCCGAG
This sequence comes from Glomeris marginata, assembly GCA_034696005.1. NCBI lineage: Eukaryota > Metazoa > Arthropoda > Diplopoda > Glomerida > Glomeridae > Glomeris > Glomeris marginata. The sequence continues at coordinate 5,754 of JAQFZQ010003027.1, read as the reverse complement.
TTCTTTCAAAACGAATCACTGGTTCTGTGAAAACAAACCGAATGCATATACAGTATCTTTAATGAACTGCCTATCAATAGCCTATAACACCAATGCTCATTAGAAATTTCTCAGTCACTATACAAGATTCAAGCTCTGTCTAACCCCTTCAAACAACCCTATAAATTGAATTAGTTTGCTCTTTGCACACCTAAAACAAAATAGCAGATTGCAGATTCAAGTCTTCACACTTCTGCATTGCTGTCTTTGGTGTCAATGTTGTCAATTAAGACAAAAATATATAAATTAAAGTTTTCAAGAATCGCAGCAATTAGTGTCAAGATGTCATGTAGGGTTCCATCACTCGAAAAACTTTAAAACGTTTAGAAAGTTTGGAAAGCAATAAACCCAAAGTAATTTGTACTAATTTATACTGGTTTAAAATGCAATTTATATTTACAATACAAGTTTTAAAATTTGAAAGATGTCTATAAACGAATAAATGAAATAAAAATTAGAGAAAACAAACTATTCCGCAAATCTGCATATTGAAACTACTCATAATTACTCCATCACCATATGCTATATAAATAATTTGTTATACAATTTCACATGAAATTTTGATTAGCCATTTTTTAAAAAGAGGAATGAATAAATTTTGCCTTACTGTCATTGCGATCGTTGATGAGGATTCTGGTGATATTCTTTGGACCAATCATTGCCCCTGTTGGAGATCCAAGGACCAAACGTAGTTCCTCATTTTCCAGCTCATGGATTCCATCTCGGACAAGCAGTATAGTGCATTCTTTATGGGACTCTCCTTTGGAGAAGATCACAAGCGAGGAATCTGTGTCTGGCCGCTCTGCAAAGTCTTGAGTAACCCTTGCAGTTCCTTGACGAGTGTAACACCTCACAGAAGATTCCCCTCTCACGTCACCAGTCCGTACAACAACTGCTGTCACTTTCCCATCATCTTCTGATGCAGAGTGTGCAACTTCCAAGAATTCCACTTGGGCAACTACAACGGGGAATTCTCTCCATTGAAGTGCTCAATAAAATTCAAGAAATAAATAAAACATCTCCTACGGTCAGATTTGGTGTCATCGATGGACAATACAGTCTTGTCAGGGGTTCCCAGTGTACCGTTAGTTGGGAAACGCAGCGCCAGCTCGAATATTTCGATTCCCTCCACCAAAGGTTCAGAAAGGTCATCGATGATGGATACCCTTAAAGATTGCCTAGTTACCCCTGGAGGGAAATGAAGGGTGCGGCCTACTGCCACATAATCTTCTCCAGCTAAAATTGCCAAAATGAAAACAGAAACCTGTCAGTATAGCATTTTTCCGAATATAAACTGTCATGAAAATCCAATTTTATGGCAGGATAGAATGCATGCAGACGGTATTTATTGCCAATAAGTGTATTATTATCTTCGGTAAAGTACAGTTAAAAAAATTAGTACCGTCTTTGATAGACGTGCTATAACATGTAAGTGCAAAGAAATTGCAATAATCTTTACAGCTTTATGATTCAGAAACAAAATTTAATGTTAAAGCATTTGTAAAAATATGAGCTAAGCCACCTTTGTGTGCATGCTAATAAAACTATATGCAGAACAATGATTAAAAATATTGCTAATGTGTAATTTATACATGAATACATAATATGATTCAAGAAATTACTTAGGTACATATATTTAATGCATTTTTCCTATTTATTGAACACATTATATTTGCATTATGAGGATATTTATTATATCACTGTTGCGAAATTTCAATGCTCATAGTATTATTTATATTGTGCAGCCATTAAAAATCGAGTAAAATGATAAATACATATATGACAAAGTAATTTACCAAGTGCAGATGGTGGATTAGTGGGTCTTGACTGAACAGTGACAGTAGCTGAACGTCGCAAATCAGGTCCTGAGCGCATTATGAACACCTCCACGTGACCATCACTCTCGTCCACCGAATACGATTCTTCAGCGAAATGAAACTGAGCGACTAGAGAAAAACATCAAAAAATTGTGATATTTTTATTATTAAACCCGTTATATTATACCTTGCAATTGCCATTGATCTACTTATACAGTTTATTCTTATCAGGGTTTCATTCATTAAACATGCAGCGTTTCATTTCTTTGCCTTTGGAGTTGGTTTTCCACACAGGCACAAATGCTATTCAAGGAAGCCGAACCTCAAGGGGGAACTTTCCTTTATCTCTCAATGAAAATAGTACGGTTGACTTACCATCTAGCGGGTCTGATGCGATGATTACTTCAATGCGATGATTGTCTCCCAAGCGGCCTCCGACGGGTAGAGAAAGGGTCACAAAAAAGTTTTCATCATCTTCATGTAAGGCATCATCAATAACTATCACACGGCAAATATGATGTGCCTGTCCGGCCGCGAATCGTAACAGGCTACTGGAGCCTTCAGGCCGTGTGATGAAATCCGAGAACGAGAGCACCGTACTAGGTATGGTCCCAGTTGCACTCCCTGCAATCAATGCAATTTTATTTAATAAACATCTTAGCCACTTTTTTTGAACCCTTCAAATAAATTAATGCCCGAATATGAACCTGATTGAGTTGAGCAGACAACAGTCAGTTCTTGGGAAATGTCTCCATAGCGATGGACAGCGATCAGAAGCTCGCCCACATTTTCCTCAACTTCATATCTAGAAATCGTGAAACCGACTGTAGATTCTGAAATGCACAATAAATCACGTTAAAGCATTGACTTAAAGGTGAACTGACAAGGTTTTGTAACATACCCTGGAAAGTGTGTAATTCTGTAGAATTGATGCCAATAAAACGATTGGCGCAAACAAAACTTTTTAAAATTTTTTTTTACAAAAAGTTACGATTAGTTAAAGAGGGCGTCATGAAAGGACCATGTCACCGCGCTGGTGTCACAGTGTCCTGTTTTGGCAAAATTTGAATTTTCAACAGTTTTCAACCAATGAGGCCAAGCGCCTCTGCAGTTTCAGCCAATGGCATAGCTTATCAATGGCGCTCCAGTGTAGGTATCTCACAATATACTACTCGGTACACTCCACAGATTTGAAACTACATAATTCATATTTGTGGCAATAATGCTCCCAATGGCCTCTAATTTTCAGACAATGTTTCTAAATTAGCGACAATCAAATGCTAGCTTTTTCAGGGTATGTTGCAAAACCTTGTCAGTTCACCTTTAACGTGAAGCTAACTGACTCTTAGTCAACTTATCTGAAAACATTGCAAGGACTCACCGTCTTCATCGTCTATTATAGTTACAGTGGCACTGCTAGGGGATTCGAGTGCTGCCATGATAGGATCTCCTAATTTAACCTCGAGATGTTCTCCCTTTTCCAAGTGTGTGTCAGGTAACAGTCGAAGTCTCCATGAGGCCTCGGTTTGCCCAGGACTAAACTGCACTTGACGTCCATAAGATCCGTGGAAGTCACTTCCCTTTTGCGCAGTCCCTTCTTTCGCCGAAACACCTGGATTTCATCCACATTATTTAATGATTTTCCAGGTAATACAGTATAGTGACTGATTTTGATTGAAAATGTTTCCTTAGGCACTTGCATAAAATCTGATTTTGTAACTAATCTGTTTACACATACATTGCATAGTTATAAGAGCATTTCATAATAAACTGCAGTCCATAACTCCATTAAGTATTTGTTCAGTTGGAGAGGTTTAAAAAAACTATGATTAAATTAACATTTATCTTGGAATCAGCATCCAGGGTGGATAAAAAGTCTGTATCTTTCATTAATAGCTTTTTACAAATAATATGTAGTAAAAAAGTAATACTGCGGACAAATAGCAAATAATATATGTCCTTTCCAACGGTGCCAAAATTATTTAACCTTGACCCTTATTTCAAGGTCATCTGTGTTCTAACTTTTCAATTGTGTAAGATCGGGCACAATTTCGAATTAGGCGCTTGAAGAGCGCATCTCATTTAGTTAATTAAAATTACTTTCAGGAAGTTTGGTGCATTTATAAACCGTAGAGAAATTTTTGAAATATGGGGTTCCAAGATAAATACTGTGCACTGCAGTGAAGTGAATCCTCATTTGATCAATGGACATTCACATTTGAGCAACTTGCCTACGAAAGCTGTTTCTCCCAGATATCCTCTTCGGCGCAGCTTCAAATGGACGAAATTTTGCGTTTCGTTCACTACGTAAATATCGCTCTGCAAGGATATCCACGCCCAGTTGAGCAAGAACACCTGTTCTTGGAGCTCGTTCCCTCCTATAAAAACCCAACAACGAAAACAAAGCGTTTCTTTGACCTCCCATTCATAAAGCAAATCGACCAAACGGCGAGTGTTAGTGCTCAAAAACTCCGCCAACTTTTTAATCCCATTATGACCGACAGACAACGAAGTTGCTAGACGTTTTTCTCTCACAATAATGACATAGAACCCAGCTATAAACATTCACCAATATCAGCTAACAACTTTGTACGAGGCGAAATGGATATTTTTAGAGCACTTTTTAATTATGAGAATGAGTCAATTAGCGGTGACAGCAATTACACTTGTTTCAAAGACAAGCTCATAAGACTAAGTTACTATTACCAGTCACCCTAGGTGGTGCTCAGTGCTTCATAGTGGAATATCAGCAAATGAGTAAATGATTAGTTGGAGTTTTCAATTTGGGAAATGGGAAGGAAGGCATTCGGAGCGTTTAGCACATGGTTCATCAGCGGTCATCTGTTATTTTAAAAGAGCCCCTACAAAGTGGAGATAACGTTAATGGAGAGTGTCATCTTGAAACAGTCACAACTTCCACTTTGTCAAGATGCTAGTTTTCCAACTTAAGGAATCTTGTTTTTAATGGAGTGCACAAAGTCACAACAACATTGTTCACATTTTGTGTTGCTTGTTTTCAATTTTTATCATATACAGTATAAATATATCAGTTATCTTTGTTATGTAGGTTATATGCAAGCACTATATCAGAATAATGTAAATAAGTGAGCAATGTTAACAATGTTATGATGCATTAGGAGCTCATTAATTGGCACTGAGTATTCCACCGACTGCTAAATATGTTTTGCTGTGCATGTTTGAAATTCTGCATTTTTTTATTCTTCAATTTAACATTCAGTTCACGTTGTTTTCTAGCAGCATTCTTACGTTATCAAAGGTAATTGTCATCGGATACTATAGCATATTGTAATATAACCTATTGCAAACCTAACTTATAATTTACTCCAACACCATGGTATGAAAAATCCACTGCATTTTTCTTGAATCTCTGTGCACAGCTAATCTACAGAAGTTGTTGTGGTAGGCACTTATAAGTGCTATTATAATATAGCAATATAACTAAAAACTCGATGGACAGCATTGATAAATAAGTTCATAATTTACCAAATCCATGCATTGGTCAGTGCATACAATTTTCACTGAATAACACATCTGAAAACCTTCATTTTAAAATTGCAGCTGAACTGGGATTGAATTTTGCTCACACAAAAATAAGGACTATACTAATTAGTATTGTAAATATTTATATGTATACAAAATAAATGCAACAAATTATACGTGCCCAGTAATTGGCTTCCCTGCCCTCATATATTAAAGGTGAACTGACAGGGTTTTGTAAGGTACCCTGATAATTGGTTTGTAAGTAGATCTTTGCGTCCCTTATACACTGGCACAACCAGAAATCCATTACAAATTGAAACAAAAAAGTTATACGCTCAGCCGTTGCTCAGTTGTTCGCAAGTCAGTACCTTTCTCAGTGCCTTTTCCATAGAAACCA
>JAQFZQ010003026.1:0-11890 GCA_034696005.1 Glomeris marginata | reverse complement strand
TCTACTTTCCTGTTTACAGGAGGGGGAAACATGTTTCACATGCTTCAAACCAAGGTCAAACGTAACTAGGTTCTATCCGATTCTATCACTCGTTGGATACTCTCCCCCTTCATCCACTCTTGGTAATAAGGTGGAATAAATTGATTCGGATGGTTATGTCTGCTTAAAGGCCAACATTTCTGTAAAGGTAAGTTGATTCCGGAGCATCAAGTCATATAAGAAGTGAATGTAAGCTTTTCTTGAGGTATAAAGCCATTGCAACACACACTGCAAATGGATGTGTCATCCATGCTGTGTGGAATGAAATGTGCTGCTCCATTGTCCACATAAAGATGGGTCATCTCGGAATGTGTGGGCAATAGATGTACTAGGGTACATGCCAAACTTGAAAGGAAGTTTGTTGTCTGTAATTAAAATGATGCAAGCAGGAATGACTGTGAATTTTTAAACGGATCAGTGCATAATTGGCTACAAGGACACAATTATAGCCACTGCAACTGTTCACTCAGCAGTATATCTGTTGGAAATGAATACTAAAAAGGTAGATTCCAGAATAAAAGAATATGCAAACAAGTGTATTCCCCTGGCATCACCACATGGAGAAAATAAAATGTGTGACTAAAGCAGATACCAAAACAGGGGAGATTTGTTACTTCACAGAAATTCCAACAGATGAAATAAAGGAAAGACACCAGGAAGTTTGATAGAAGTGATTAACCTGATCAACAAACCTGATACAAAGGAACCAAACATAAGGCTCCAAAAAATAAATGGTCCAGAATGCAAAGAGTGGAAAGCGGCAAAGGACTGAGAAATAAAAGTGCTTAAGAAAATTACCAGGTAGTGGAAATCTTGCAGGAGCAAAATTGATATTCAAGAAAAAGAATGATGTTAAAAGAAATAAAGTCAGGTACAAAGCAAGATTGACTGTGAAAGTGTATTAACAAACATATGGTCTGGGCTATGATGAAATATTTGCCCCAAAAGCAAGACAGGCAACAATTGCTGAACAACACAAGCTAGAAAGTTACATAGTAGAAACATGAAAGTAAACGTGGGTTGCAAGGACTACAAAACGTACAGAAACAAAATTAGAAAAGCAAAGCAGACACGGCCTGGGCAAATTTAAGAAGTACTTAGGAATGCAGTTTGAAAAAGGCAAGAGCAGATTGTTTATATTGGACCAATGACAAATAAAATTGTGGAATTAAAGTTACAAGAAATGAACAAAACATCCACCTGACGTAAATTATCAAAGCACAAACAAATCAATGTGTAACGATCTACAACCGTACTTTAGGTTGTGTCCTTACAATACTAACGGTTTCTCGTCCCTTTATTTCGCTACCTCGTTTCTTTCCATCTCTATCCGAATAAATATTCGGATATTCCGCTATGGATGAATGTCGTATATGTTTATAGCACTATGATCACTGTGCTCTAGATGACCATATCACATCAATGCTGTCATGATGTACACATATCAACAGGCAGATCCGCCACATGTATATCATAACATTCTCTCCCTTGAGGTCCGTTCCATAGGACCTTGTATACATTGCATAACTATACGCCTACTGCCCTTTGGCTGGCCAATGGGACATATACACGCGAGAGACCACCATGGCTACTCACGACCACCCATCATCTTGGGAATCTGGGCGCGGGGGTGTACATAACACACAACAACCAAAACGTTATGAGTAACGGAATTCGTCCGTTACAAATACTCTGCATTTGGTGAGCGGAAAAGTAAATTTGTGAAGATCACCAAATGCCCTACAGAAGAGATAGCAGTTGATCTTCTTACCAATCCCCTTCCTACAAACAAGATGGTCAAATTCAGCCAAGTTCTCAGCCTATACTAATCATTTGCATGATAGTGATTTCCTTTCAACACTTGCTTTATTCAACGTTTTAATTTATCTTAAAAGAAGTTTCAGGGTACCTTACAAAACCGTGTCAGTTTATACCTTTAACACCGTGCATTTACTACCAAGAGTGGATGTTACTACTGATCACCATTGGTTACAGCAAAAGCGCAAGCTCCGCCGAAGAGGTCCAACCATAAGCGGGGAAATAGTATAGGTCACTAATTAGTCACTTTTCTGCAATGACTTGTCAGTTTTTGGAAGGCTTGCATACACTTGCAGCCCTGTCATGCATTCTACGTGAGATACTGTGAAACTTGTGTATTTTGACCAAGTGCTCACGGTTACAAAAAATCCGGTCAACTTTACAGGCGGACAACATATTTGAAAATATAAAATGAATAGAAGGCACTGTACTATGTACTTATATGCAATACTTACACACCGGCAATGGCAGCCAGAATTATTATTATACAGTAATACAGTGCTGTGCTAATGACCACAAATCCGATGAAAGTTTGGCAGCCAAATTGAAATCAATTGACCAATGACCAGGAATTGCAAATAAATTATTTCCTTAGGATTATTCGTCATATCTCCTATCATGTTATATAATTACAGGACAGGAAATTGTCAAGAGGGCAATTTTATTTTTCCCATTTTGTATACAGTGGTCAACTTTTCAGGTCTAAACACATTATAAAGGTTTGCAGTGTACTATAAAATGTGATAAACATTCAAGTCACAATGCAGGTGATCAGATTAAAGAGGTTCACTGGTACGTACGTAAATCCTATTGAACATTAAGGTTCCATGAAAAAACCGTCCACTTTGTCAGGTAGTCAGTGTGTAATGTAAGGGTGGTCAATGAACAGGTTTCACTGTATCTGCAAAATCGTAATTGTTCTATTGAGGAAAGGTATATACAGTAGGTCAAAAACTTATGAATTCAATGCAAAGCATGTCACAGCGTTGCCAGTCATTTGAAATATACCTATACAGTATTTCGGTATGACATTGAATTATCATCAGAATGATGCGTTTTGGGCAAATACTCGTACATAGCCTATATAGATGGAAAGCTACTGCTGAATGTTTCGTGCAAAAGCATATACATATGAACGAGGGGTAGGTAATTTAGGTAAATGTATGCTCGTTATGCGGCGTTCTTTTGTGCCACTCCATCAAGTTCATAAATCGACTTATCCTACTTGCAATCTGGTGGCATGTAAATGTCGCCGCGCACGCAGACGCTGTTGCGCTGAAAGGTCATTGTCAATACACAGAAATAATGGCACTAACAGTAAAGATTCTCGATCATTGTCGACACGCACTGAAATCTGCATTATTGATACCGATAAAATGTTTGCAAAAAACAGCTATACATAGTAGCCTATATAACCTTGCGTTTTATCTAGATGTCCTGTTGCTAACAGAATGTGCCTAATTGACGCTTTTCAATATGGACCTCATGCATTGCCAATATAGAGGCTGCATTGAGGCAAATTATGCGATCTGTTTGGCTGAAAACAAGTTATCTCGCTAAGAACGTCATTTTTCGCAGGTTTATTCAACCAATGGTAGAATAATGAAAAGGGTAATATATACTACGTATAGTCAAACTTCACTCGGAAATGCATTTCCCACAAAACCCGATTATGTGCTGCATCATATTCATCCAGTAAGCTGTGTATACAATAAAACAACTACTATGTATGTATATGTACCCACAACAGATGTTCAACTCGTAAACGTTATATATAATCCTTGCACATGACTACTGTATATTTTATAGCTCTAAGCATCATGTGGTTTTCTAATAGGTACAGTGCCTGGCAAAACTGTCTCAATAAATTGAACTTAACCCTGGAACACTCGGGTTGGCGCCTCCTGGACGCCATACATTTAAAAATTGAAGCTAATATGCTTTACGATTTTTGTGAAACTTGGCCCTTTGTATACCTTTATTTAAACATCCCTAGCACCTTTTAAATTATGATTTGTTTAGGTATTTTAGCATTACTGTCTTCTAGAAGTGCTTAAAGTTGACAGGTGCTGTTTTTGGTGTCTGGCAGACGCCATCCGAGTGGTACTGAATCAGTAATTATATTGGTACCATCTAGCAATTTTCATGCAAACTGCCAGGTTACTAATAATAATAACTTTTATTCCTTCCCCCTCTCGGGGTATTAGAAGAGGATCCTCCTGATCCCTATACACTTACAACCTCTAACTTATAACTGCTGCAGGTTACTATAACATGCAAGCTTCTTTTTCTTATCAACTGTGAGCACAATTTCAGAAGGCTAGTGTTGATTACATCTATATATTTGTAAATTGAGTAATGAAAGTTCCAAATAAAATTATTTGTAATTAATGTATTTGAAATAATAAACACGTTTTATACCAAATATATTTTATTTTATTAAAGGTGAACTGAATCAGTTTTTGGTCAACATTGTTTTAAAATGTGAGCAAATTTGGTGCATTATCGTCGCTCACAATGATTTTTGATAGTGATTTTTGATAGTGAAAGCGTCATGGTGATTACAATATGGGGTGCCAAACACGCCGTATGTCTTGTATTAAGTCTCCATTTTGCCCGTATTCCGGTACTACCAAGACTTACAACACATTTGGCACCCCATACTGCAATCACTACAATGCTCTCACTATAGGTATTGACGTTCGTACTCCCCACCGTATTACCTCGATCAAAAATCATTGGGAGCGAAGATAATGCACCAAATTTGTTCACATTTACAACAATGCTGCTAATTTAAGGCGTGATTATTTTAAGATTTGATCAGATGTCGACCAAAAACTTATTCAGTTAACCTTTAAGTTTCAGGCGAATTCGACTTTATTTTACTATATACTGATACCTATGATCAGTACAATTTACAATGGACAGTAATAAAAGGTTGTATTGCTTTAAACTATATGTTTATTAAAGCGCAGAAACATTAAGAAAATTTATGAAATCATAAAATTATTTATTGTGCAATTAGAAATCAATGGATAAATAATTAGTTGTTGGCGTCCAACAGACGCCATGTGAGTGGAATTGAAAAAAAAAATTCACCAGGGTTAATTGGTTATTTTCAACTGAGTAACTTAGTGTATTGTGAAGTAAGAATCTTTGAACAATTTCTACTAATACCTTAATATGTGCATTGTAAAATATGTGGTTGAAAATGTAAGCATTATTATTGGTTTTGTGGGCACTTAATTTCATGAAACAGCAATTGAAACACTTTCATACTAATTGTGCACACAGTAGTGCTTTTGATTTGTCCTTGGAGGTCCGTCTTAGGAGAGGGATCATGTCTGTAGCGAAGTCCATAGGATAGAATGTTCTTTGGTGGCCGGAGTTTCTCCACTCTATATGGAGCCAGTTCCGCATTCAAGTTCGGGCTAAATTTAATCACACTCATCTAACTTAGGAAAAACACTCACAATAGCATTGCTTCAGTAAATGCACCAGGCAGAAATTAAGCTGCAGATACTGAAAATTGATGACGTTAAGGTAGCACAGAGTGATGTTGTCAATTTGTAAATTGGCCTGGATGATTGGGTCGGTGCATTGGTATTGTTGCTTAAGGGCATTCACAAACGTGTCTGTTCATTCTGTAATAGATGGCAGCTTAGATGAACGTAAAAAAGTCAACCCGAATAGGGAGCCCTCCAGAATGTGCATTGACATGTAATCGATGTGGTCGATCTTAGTTAGTAATGTGACTTGTTGGCAGTTCTTGTCCAAATTTGATTGCTGAACTCTGGGATATATAGACCTATATATGCAATACGAAACCTATAGGGTACGTGATGGGATCAGATGGGGATGACCGTTTGGGATCATATATATTCAACTGACGGTCTGGAAAGTCATATATAGTAACTGTCTTAATCTCACTGTTCTCAACAGACGCTCATTTGTTTTATAGATTATGATCAGAAACTCACTGGATGCTCATCACCGTATTGCATGAATTGTTTTTATGACATCACTTGTGCATGGGAAATATATCATTTGCATTTCTGCTTTTTCCTGAAAAACATCGATCAATCAAAGAGACAATAATTTGACCTAGATAAATTAAGTGTAACTGAAATCATGATTTCAGGTCATAAATTTCGAATACAATTTCTTTTATTTTAGCAGAAGGTGCCGACCTATTTTCCATATTTAGCATTCAAAATTATAATTATACGTAGAGGTACTTGCAAAGGTATGTGGTAAACATGCACTCGCAATTAAATACTTACAAATGTTATGGTTGACTGCTCATTTGCTTCGCTTTTTCTTTTTACTAATAAGGTCACATACATATGTCGATCACATTTTTACATTAACTGCATTATCTTAGTTATTATTCAGAAAAGAACTGAGACCCTCAAGACATTTCTCTCACATTAGCTAAAATATGTATGTATCTTATATGTGTATATTTTTAATAAATGTCATTATACTTATTGATTTGGTCTCACATTTTAATTATTGTTTTCGATTACAAAATATTTTAGTAATTACTTTTGTTCATCAACTGTGCTGTAGTTATTTATAAGTGATTAATATTTCAATTAAGTGTATTATAACTCAATATTATAATTATAAGAAATGCATATGATGTGCATTGGAAACTCCAATGACAGCTCATTCTATCACCCACAAACATATGCGCCAATTAACTTGCAAATAAATGATCAAACCAAAGTTTCGTGACTCGTAAAAGCCCAAATATATGAATAATTACCAAGAGAATGGCCTACTTTTCGAATAGACATATGTGCATGCTTGCTTTCATTTCCGGATTGAAAACATACTTTTCGACAATAGCTTATAAATAATATAAACATGCATGGTCCACAGTACGCAACGGTGCATCGATTGTCAATATAGGGCGCGGTGTACTATATGTTTACCTCTATATGTAGTAAGTGGAAAGAAAATGGGGACAATCGATCACTAAATGCATGACGCTCTTTGGCAACGATCCACAAGTGGTATCACCTCTCATTATATGTGAATATTTTCCTGGCTGTACACAACGCAAAATCGATTTCACACACTCGCATAACTGTTCCATTTTAGCATATTTCTCTATCAATTGATAAACCATATCCCACAAAATTATTATAACACTTATATAATGCTTCTGTAGACTCTACCAATACATATACATTTATGTTCAATGAGTGAGTCTTGCCCACAAAATACTGGGATGAAATGTCAGCATTTAACCTTTGAACAACCCTTCCAACAAGTTTATAATTAGGGTTAATACTTCGCTTCACAGCAGCATGTCAAATTAGCGCTCCATCTCATCTGACATTGAAATCTATATTTCATAGCTGTTCCCAGGGATTCAGAACTATATCAGTTGCTATTTGAGACTACGCGCCGTACTGTCAAAGGGTTGACATCATTTGACTCAAATGTATCGACCATAAATCTTTGATAACCTTCAGCATGGAATTCAACATGTCCATACCTTATCTGGAGAAAATCAAAGCGGAAACACAGTATATTAAAGCAATTATGAAGTAGCAGTAATTGGCTTTCATATAAAAAAATATCATGCACTGGACAGATCATTGACGTCAAGTGATTTCTACATATGACAAGACTTTCCCCTTAGACAGATTTAATGGTTTCAGGTATCCCATGATTACTGCGAAGAAAATTATTTTCCTATAAGAAAATGTGGTAGGTATACAAGAAGCTATATAAGTAATTCGGTAAAAATGGTTTATTTAAGTTTCTATCTGGCAGAACAGATGCCCAACATTATCTGGCAATCCTAAAAGATGTGTTTCCTCAATTTGGACAAGAGAACATTTGGAGTATACTGGCACAAGATGCATCTTGTGCCACATGTGCATAATAATGGTCAGCAATACAGAAATGGTTCAGAATTGTGATCTGCAATCACAAATTCTTGGTAAAATTTGTATAATGACCAGGACCAAGCCTTAATACATGTAATGCCAAGCATAATATTTCAAGTCATTGCGTATATGGAGAATGTGGATAACATAATAGGGCGCACACCTGACCACACAGCTAATTATCATGTGGTGCTATATAAGCATCCTCATGATAATTGGCCTGTCATGCCTGGTGTATAAGGCTGCATTTCGTTTCCTTTAATTATATGCCAGGGTGCTACATTTGACACACAAGTATTCTTTTCTTCCACAGTATATAAGTTTATATTGTGTGAAAAATTGCACACTGCTTGTACCAATATCATAATTAATGAACTGTATTAATTATTTATCGAGTACCACACGTACATATACATACGTATTGCGGCCGCTAAGCATCGTATTGATCTTATTTTTGAATCGACCTATACCTGCTATTATCACCACCACTTTAAGAAAAACAATGATTTATGTCGCTTGCATATACATTTATCTACGCCACTCCTTAGTTTTCAGAAAACTTCGATAAACTCAGTGCACTTTAGATCTCGAATACAATATAGCAATGATAATTTATCATTTCGACAAAGTTCTCCATTAATCTACACTCCTACTTGATGCGCGACATTTTGCCTATCATTATTTCACATGACAAATTTATGTATAATGTAAATATGCTGATTATAGCAAAAGGTGTGTTTTTTCATAATAGAATTACCATAACATTCAAATTAAAAAGAAGAACCAAGCACCTCATTGAGCAGGATCCAAGATGTGAATTGCGCTGCTGGCATATTATGGAAATTACAAACTGTCTACTTTGATAAAATCTGAAGGGACGGTCACGTTTGTTGGTGTGCTGCAATGTACCAGACTAAATGAAGCAAATTAAATTGTAAGGTGCAATGAGGACTAAACCATTATGCCGCTTAATTGTTTTATCAAAGAAACAATGAAAGCCCAGTCAATAATTGCAGCAAATAGACGTCAACATTACATTCATTTGCCCTCATGCAACTGCTGCAATCCATCGTGGAAGCGCAATTATAATTTAAACTTTCCAATGCAGTATTACTTTGGTATTATGTTTTTAGAAGAAATACAATATTACAGGAAATGTTAATCCCTGTACGTAAAGGCGTTTAATTTTTAATAAAACTACTGGCAGCAACATGAAAGTATATTAGCATTGCAGTTATTTTTCTTCTAGCCAGAAACACTTTGAAAATACGCTAATATTATAAAAGATATAGTATGAAATGCGTGTTAAACGTTTTGTTAATTAACATTTGACATTGCAACAGATTTGTATTTTTAAATAAAAAACGGCTAATGCTTTCCGGATAATCCATGCAGAATACAAACTATAACATTACTAAACTTGCTAATGAAAATTTTCTATTTACAGGGCTATAAAGTTAATTTCACTGTAGTAATCAAACCTAGGTACTACATACTTCTATCTTATATCAGTTGGTATAAGTGAAATTTAGTGAATAGCAATTCTACGCCACATGCCACATAGGATTCTAGCCATTAAAGCACCAGGTGTAGCAACTCACAAATCGATAGATAGCTAAAAATCGATAACATTGGTGTTTTGCACTTTGTCCAATATTACATTTTTTGCAGAGACTGCCAATGGGCGTTCCCACAAAAAGTACGACATGCGCTCAGTCGCATTATGACGTCACACATTATTTGATCGGATTAAATGTTGGAGAAACTCGGAAAACGCCCAATCACGTCAGCCTTCTCATGATCCGGAAGAATGCCTTTATATATGTATTGTATTCGTATTTGATAGACATGAATGCACACATACAGTAAGTGAAATGTAAAAATTTGCAAATTTTAAACAGACTGGCATTAGTGGTAAGCTTCTTTATTAATCCTGAATTCCATATACAGTAGAACCCCCGTATCCGCTGTCTGAATTTTCTGCATTAAATGTACTACAGCGTAAACTTATTTTCTGGACATGATATACTGTATATTATTATATGTAGGCCTATTTGCCCGTTTTAATATATTAATATATTATTATTTATAAATAATTACTGCTTTTTATACTATGTTATTTGGCCTAATACATATAAACCAAATAGTTTTCATATGATGTATGTATGGGAAACACCATATTATTATGATAGCGTTTGTTACTTTCCGCGGTTTCAGGTATGTGCGGAAACGGTGGAAAGCATCCCCCGGCGGATACCTGTACACATTCAAAACTGATATAGGGTGGGACTTTCGGAGCTTTCGAATTTGAAGTTTTCGTAAACAGTTGTATTAGAGAAGTGCACGTCATTAATTCTCACGGTAATCCCAGGCATGTTTCAAAATTGGCTTTTCACTTGTTCTTTGCATCATTGCTCTGATTGGTTGAATCCATGCTATTTCGCGGCCAAGGCTAGTATAATAAGAAAGGCTATAGGGCTCGCAGGGTATACTGAGCTCTGGGGGTGGAAAGGGGGTGGATTGGAGTCTATCGTTCAGGAGGGTCCCAGCTTGGACTTATAATTGGCATACAAAAGAAAGAACAAGATAATTCTTTCCCCTCCAAAGCTCAGTTTACCCATGGGACCACTATAAGAGAGAATGACGTCATGGGGTCATGTGATAGCAACTTGGTGTACCTCACAATAGTTGGCAGTGCATTGTAAGCTGTGGAACCAATGAGCTCATTGGTGGAACCCTGTGGTCGAGATTCCAACGCACTACCATCTAGTGTGAGGTACACCAGGCTGCTATCGCATGACCCCATGACGTCATTCTCTCTTAGCCTTTCTTATAATAGCCATGACCCATTAGAACCGTGACACACCTATTCAAGTTCAGGTTGTGCAAATCGCGCTATCCAGTCTTGCCACCAGACCAATTCTAGTCAGTATGGCAGGACCAATAAAGAGCAGGGTGGGCCCTTGATACCACTTGCTTCAGCCCTGACTCATGTATTCCCGCGACGCTGCCTGGTGAATCTCCTACAATCCTGCTCCTTGATAGGTACCCTGACACCTGTATTCCTGTGGCGCCACTGGGTGAATCCTGTACCCTCACACGTACAATCCTGCTCCTCGCTTTCAGAGGCTGTCCTCAATTGGAGGGCACCAACCTACTCCTACTATTTTACTCCTCGTCATCAGTAGATGTTCTCAATACATTCCACATCGTCTGCATCATCAAGTGGCTGTCCTCATGAGGAGAATACTATCAGAATAAGTCAGGAACACGGGAAGTGGCTGGCTCCTGACACCTTGTTGATGACAGTAATTATAATTGCTCAAGGTTATCACCCTGATGATCAACAATGGATTATGGTGATCAAATTTGTATCATTGTTGATAACTTTGATAATCAATCTTGATCAAACATTATCAATCTACATACTGATTTTTCTGTAAGACTGTATATCTTTGAATATACTGTGTACACCACTGTATTTTTTGGGTAATACAGGGTTCGGCAGAAAGACCTCACTGATTTCTGAACAATATAGCTAGGGGTATGGTGGTGGTACAGCAGTGGAAAGAGTGTCGTTGGAGAGCTGATTTCATGCCGCTTTCATTTCACATCATGGCTTGGACGGGAGAGCTCTGAAGTAGGCGATAACCTAGAAAGTTGCACCCATTCCATCCGAAATGACCTGCAGGATTCATGGAAAATTACCTAGAGAGAGACTCATTATTGTATTGACGCTGCGGGCCGCCACTTAAGAGACATGATTTTGAAATCACATTGATTCCAAACTGCATTGTGTATATATATTATTGAGGAATAAACACATTTGCTTTGTATCCTGCTTGGTTTGTTTCTATATTAGCTTCGCAAAACGGTGAGTTCTTTCTACCGCACCCTGTGTATTACGCAAAATATGAAGTAATTTTTGTCCTGAGAACAAAAGTGTTCTCGGCTTGTTTCAGAATAGAATTGAAACTACTGTACATGGATGACATCTTGCGGAATATGCTGTCTTGTGCAAGGTTTCATGCTTATCACAGTTACGATGTTAAGGTGGCGCCAGACATGCGGTGTTTGGCGAAAACCTAGCGATTGCTCGGCCAATCCCGAGTAGTGGGGATGGGTTG
>JAQFZQ010003025.1:0-11891 GCA_034696005.1 Glomeris marginata | reverse complement strand
CCGATTTCACAGTTAAGTGACGAGATATTACATTAGGAGAAACATACTACAAGTAGAAGATTCTAAATACATTAGTATACACTTTCCTTGTACACCCGTCTTTCAGTTCGGGTATATATGGCGTGCTGAATCTTAAATGAAGTGAATAATCACAGCTCGTAAGTTTAAATCTTGAAGTTTTAGACAAACTTTTCATACTTTATGTTGAGTTCTCAAATTCAGTTCTTCGTTTCTGTATATGTTTATAGTGGGCTATTGACAAATTGATCTCGCAGAATGAAATTTATTGCACGTTTCCTATATTAAGAGGTGCTTGTTGTTGTGTGATGTATTTTGTGCCAATAGGCAATTTATCTTAATGGACTATTTTATCTGTGATGCTCCGAATATGTTTACTTTGTCTTCCTTTTACAACTGGCATGTAAACGCCATTAATATATGATAACGATTAATCTGAGCAAATAAAAATTGTAAAATGACCTAGGAATCTTGTGATTGCACGATATTAAATAATGGCACATTAAATATCACCTATAGTTTCATTGAATTCTTATAATTTAAATCTTATCCAGGCCCGTAGCCAGCTCAAAACAGAGGGGGAGTCGAATTCACAGAAATTATGGACCTACTGGCTAAAACTTCTTACTTAAAATTTATAAATATTCTATCGACCCCCACCCCCTGGCTACGGGCCTGTTATGCATGATATGATTAAAAGTGAAATGAAATTGCATGTATGCACGAATTGGGAATATATTTGGGAATTTGGCGCAAAAATGTACCCTTGAATGGCTTACCTGCACATCTATTATTTGCAATATTTTCCCAAAAAAATCTCCATGCAGGACCCTGCAGAGGGGACTAGCCATCTCTTCTCATAACCAATTTCTTTTAGGGTGTAGACAACTAATATAGAGCAACTAGTATAATACTCCAAAAATCCCTACTTTCCACTGATCAGTGTGAACGGTATTTGCATTTGTGCATGGCCTAAAGTTTTAAATGAGGTGATGAACTCGTATACATATTTACTTAAAATTAAATGTATGCATAAATGATTGAGCAGGCAGTTCTTCCGGGTGGAGTTTTGACATATTTGGCAATGTTTATATTAGCAGATGTCGCCAATGAAAATGATGCCGGGCCCTGTTGAGTTCGCTATTAGCATGCATAAACTGGGATATGCGTTGGCGTTTTACATTCACGAGTCACGAGCCAAAAGAGGACATGAATTTAACTGCTTGCTCTGGCTCTTTCTCTATAATAAATAGATGTGATGGGTGGTGGGGGAAGGAGAACGAGCGATATAAAAAGTCACTGAGGCCATGCGTGGCCCATGCAGGCTCAGTGGCGTATCTTTTGGCCGGAAGAAGCTGTCAGACGTCGTTAGGGGAGTTGCACGCACGTCACGAGCATCCACAAGCAACCCAAGGCTAAATACTCCATGTGCATGGATAGTAACCATCACTAGAAGTAGGCCACGTTTTCGTCTTTCCCATATATCGTGCAACCTTATACGGATACGCCCAATCATGCACCCACCCGCTGATACTGTTATGGTATATACTCTATGGACATACTCGATATTGCACAGAAAGCAAGATTCGATAGTCGCTAAACTTTGCCACACATCGCATACAGGTGGCGTTGCTGCTTGAATAAATTGTATAGAGTACCAAAGTTGTGATTCTAATTTCCTTCTAAACTGTCCAACTACTATATAAGATCCAGAGCGTCTGTTTGCCATTTATCTATAGTGGGAGAAATGACAGGTGGTGTTACATAGACATCTAGATTCTACAGCACTAGCTCCCCTGTACAATGCGCATGAAATCTGTGCTAACGACAATTTCAGGCACTTTCAGGCATATATATTGAAAGTACGTTGCACGATTTGGGCACTGCACCCACCAGAGCTTGCTTTGCATGTTTTCTTGGAACTCCAGATTCAGTCGTTAACATTCCTCTTCTACACTGGCCAAAATAATTAATTGGACAAGGCGCTTGAGCACATTGAATGCAAAAATTGAGTGTAATAGGCTATGATATAATTAATTATATTAATACCATTTTGTAGCCTGATATCTCTTCTAAAAACATGGAAAATATCAAATTGGTTAAAGCAGCAGGTGAGGAGTGATAAGATGATATTGAAGTTAGCCAACTGAAAATATGGATCAAAAATATTAATTGGACAGGGTGTTTGTATGCAATTAAATCGTTTTGTTTTCCGCGCAATATTTGTTCTGTCGAACTTTCTGATTTACAACTGCTAAATGTTTTGTCATTGACCAAAAGCTTTTTCGCGATTTATGGAGGAATCTGAGACCACTCGCACTCTTCTCTTTCGATCAGTTCGGTTTTGTTGGTTATCATCTGCTGAGCTCATCCTACATGTGCTGTATAGGATTTTAGTCTGGAGACTGTGTAGGCAATGAGAGAACACAATTCGTGTATTTCTTGTCCAGGAAAGTTTTGACAATTTTAGCTGTACGCTGATGATTTTCGTCTTGTTGGAATTTCCAAGATCACTTGAGGCCCCATTCCAAAGCACTGGCATTCAGGTTTTCTTGCAGAATGATCAGATAATGATAGAGCTGTTAAAATGTCATCAATGAAGAACAGTCTGCCCACTCCACCAGCCACTGTGCACCTCGACACTATGACACCATTTGTCTCGTACGGCCTGAGGAAAATTCTTCATGTGCTCCCCGCCATAATATGACCCTTCCATCAAAGCCACTAATGTTAAATTTGCTCTCATCACTGAATATCTTGATTCCAGTAGTCTAGGGCTTGCTGCGGTATTCTTTCCAAAATGCAGTCATTTCCTGATATTCTTTATAATGAGGTGGGACTTTTTCCGGACAACCCTGCCATGTAGACAAGCTTTGTGAATGGTGTTTCTGACTGTTGTCACTGATTTTGCTGCCATAATTTTCACTAATTTCTTTAACAAAAGATTGAGCACTCAGGAGGCGCAGTTTTGTTTGATCTTACAGACTATAAGGCTCTTCATTCGACTTGTGATCAGTGGATTTCTATCCCTCCATGGTTTGTTTGATATCAGACCATGGTCATTATGTTAATTGCTTTACCATGTAGCAAACTGTAGATTTTTTGACATTCATCATAATTTCTGTGTAAGTCTGTCCTTTGCCATCGCCACAATCCTTATTTGAATATCACCAGAAACTTCATGATTCTTATATGAAATGATAGGAAGGCGATCATCATTCGAGCCCTGGATCACAGGGTCACAGGTTGCAACCTTGCAATCATTTTCTACAGTGTTGCTAGTTCAGTATTAGGCAGTCAAAATATGTTCTCCATATTTTCAGTTTCCATGTTTTTAGAAGAGATCTCAGGCTACAAAATGGTATTAAGATAATTAATTATATAGCATAGCCTACCACAATCAATTTTTGCATTGAATGTGCTCAAGCGCCTTGTCCGATTAATTATTTTGGCCAGTGTATATTTCGCATTTGGATAAGCTCTCTCATTAGCAAAATAGCCACGCAACACTTCCACTGGAAATAGTCACTTTCACAGTTAGTTGTCAATTGCCATTGTCGCTTCCAGCAAAAACGCCGTAGCCATTGATTCACTCTTTCAAAAGTGTTTGTAATATACAGTTTTAGACAGTTTTTGACCGGGGTTTATTAGAAGCCGTGGTTTATTGTAGAAATAAACATGCACGAGTGTTACAGGTTACTAATATGGAGGTTTATTGGAGACCCAAGTATTTACTATAATTGTAGCTTGTTTCATATGACTTTACAGTAGAATGTAATATTATAATGTAATAAATGAGTTCAAGGATGCAGTACTACAATTAAGGTTTCTTGATAACTATAATAAAGATTATATCCATGCAGCACTTTTAGAATGAAAACAAATAAAGATAAGCCATTCATACTTGGAAAAAGATACGTATACCTATATAGAAATACTTATTTTAGCCCG
Source organism: Glomeris marginata (assembly GCA_034696005.1). Taxonomy (NCBI): domain Eukaryota; kingdom Metazoa; phylum Arthropoda; class Diplopoda; order Glomerida; family Glomeridae; genus Glomeris; species Glomeris marginata. The sequence continues at coordinate 7,922 of JAQFZQ010003025.1, read as the reverse complement.
GAAATAGGAAAGTTTTTATTGCTTGTAATTTTTGGCTTCTTTCCCGGAGCATAAATCAACTCGTGTATATTTAGGGTTTTTGTTGTGAAAATTCTTCTTTCAATGTAATTTGAGTTAATACACTATTATAAGCTACATTGGTGGGTATTTCATGCCTCACTATGCCGTTTGTTGCTGTAAAATTCATAGATGTATGAGAAACGAACTGCAAGTGGGCCATTCCAGTTTTCAAAATCTTGTATAAACATCAAATTATCTGGGCGTGTCACAGTATTCCGCCTCTGCTTAATACAAATTACATTAGCTACAACATGCGATGTCTATCGTATATCTGCATGTGATCTCAACAGAAGTGTGAATTTTATAGCTCATTGGAATAGTGTTCATCTGATCATGATCAACTCCAACATTTTGAAACATTTAAACAATGTGTTGCTAGAATAACTTTATTGCATGCATTAGTGTATTTTTACTGTCGACTCGTAAGGTAACGTAAGATAATTTATTGTAAACATGGCCAAGCAGAATTTTGAATTAACAGTTAATTAACAATTGCATGATGCTAAACATTAAATTAAATATTGTTATTAATTGTATTTTACATCACCGTGTGATAAAATCAAATCATTGAACGATCCCTACTGACTACTGCCGATAATTAATTTGTATAATTAATTTTATTTTAGGAAGTGAAAATGGAGATATAAAAACCAGAAAAGCTAAAATTTCAGTTTCGTAAATTAAATTTAAGAATATTATTTTTAAATATGTATATCATAGTCCCTTGTCCTGCATAGAATATTAATTGGTGAAACTGATACTGTTCGCACTTGAACTTTTAACTTGCTGATATCTAAACACAACATAATTATTCTCATTTGGAAACTTCAACTTTGGTAACTAACTTTTCTTGAAATCGATTAAGATGTTGGCTGGATCTTAAAGTGTTAAAGCTTTAATAAACCTGCCATATCACGTTATATAAGAAGAGGGCTATTTCGCAAGATCTTTAACGTGTTTCCTCCATACGAGGCGTCCATAAAGTTAAATGGCGAAAAGTCGGCCATGTTGAGTCATGTTGAGTACAGCTTATGTTGTGCAGTTAGTTAGTGCACAATGTTCACGCAGTTGCACGCTCATGAACATGAAGTCTTCAAAATGCCGTTTAGTGGTTGCTCTGACGTCGTAAAGACCAAGCTGCCCTTAATAGCTCTTTGCGCTCAGTGACGCAAATATTCCCAGCAGTCGACAACGAGTCAACAAACTCATCGTTTGGGCTGGGCTGTATATAGTAAACCTGCTATGCATGTGGGGGGTTTGCATATTGGGAAGGGCGGAGGCACAAAAAGCAAGCATTTCACTTTGGCCATTGTTGTATACTATTGGCAACCCCTGTGAAAGGTGAGCATTTATCGCAATTGAATTGACTATGTGGGTGTAGCACTCCAATAGGCCAGTTTTGATAAATGCAATGCAACTAAACTATATATAGTACATATAAAAGCATTGTTTGTTCTGTTTTGTCTATTATGTGATCTCTCCTTAATTGACATGGTGCGTGCAAGTGGTCAGATGTTCCAGTTTCCCAACTTTTAAGTGATGATAACTCCATATATAAAAGTGGCATGCAAGTTAAATATTTACTGGCAGTTCGTGAGCAGCTTGAACAAAAACATCCTGACAATAACGAATGGAGCTGTTTTTGAAATATTCTGGGAATATGTCGGATATCCATGGATAAATCCTCCGAATTAACTATGAAAGTATTATACAGACTCACGCAAGTAGGCCTACCCCAATAATGAAACCGGTTTAAAATTCAGCACACTTTATACAACGGAAATTCTTCCTTTTTTTTTTACAGAATTCTTGAAATTTCATTTTGTGTATAATATAGCACATATCTTAAATTTGCTTGTATTCCAATATTAGAATGGTGATTCTTTTATGGGATTAGTGCTAAATAGTGATGAAAGATAGGATTTATTGTGAATTAGTCATTATTGCACTTGTAATGTGATTGTGGTTTATTTTTCTTTTGCATTTTAATTTTTTTTCGAAACTTTTTAGTGCTAATAAATTACATCATGGTTTACAGTGGAAGAATAAACGGCTATAAATTTTCGTTGCTTTATTTGTTGTAGTGTTCACATATATAGTACTACGTGAGTTAAAAAATTCAAACATGTGGATAATGTTGAACTCATAAATTTGTATTACAAATAAATGCAGTTAGGTTTTAGAGTGCAGGGATAATCATTTTCGGATCACGACTTACATTTTCAGTAATTTTAGGGCGTGAATCGAAGTCGAAAACAGTGAATAATGAATATTCGTTTGCATGATAAAATTGTAATTGTTATTAGTGTTCAGAACATATTGGGTGGCAATTTAATGATGATCTTGGCTTGGCAACCATATAATGCAGTTGCAGTGTAAATGACATTTCCGATTATGCACTTAAGTTACACCGTTTCAATTAATAGTTCAGTGCAGCAATATCGTCACGCAATGGCATTCATGAATATATATGCTCGGCTCATAATTGAAAATTTTGATCACGTTATGAATATGATAGCTTAGTCGAGATTACATTCATTATCCCCATACCGAGTTGAATCAAATCATGCTACTTACAAACTGCGGTGAACCTGAAAATCAAACCAGCTGACAGCAGTTTCTTTAACAAAAAAATTATACTAATCCATTAATTTATAAATATAACATATTATAAAATGTAAACTATCCTGTATTATTTTATTTCTTACTATACTATAATATAAGATGTCCATCCGGGAATGTAGTCAAAGGTTCAACAAATTAGGCCTACGTGTTATGCATTAAGTTAGAGAATACTTTATTCATACAAGGATAAGATTGTTTGAAATTGTTGTTTATTTTCAAAAGTTCAATGCACTTGTTTTCATAATATTCTTCAATTTCCACAACTTTCCTCAATATTCATTGAATTTTGAAGTTAGTTTTTAAACGAAGAGGAATTAATTGACACCATATATTACTTAGCGATGAGTTTTAATTATATAGATTCCTATAGTTCATACAAAAACTTCCAGTTTTTTAGACTTGCTTGCTATATTTAATTGCAAATGAACCCCACAGTTACTGAAACTAAATTGAAATGGATGGCCTAATCAAAAGTTCGTAACGCAATACTAGCTGTATAGAAAAGTGAGTAATGTGTGCATTAAATGTTTTCATATGAGAATGCATTGTAATCGAATACGTGTGTATATTATTTATAACTAATCATCCGAGTTGTTGCTTCGAAGTTAATTGGGAGGTTTACTATTTCTCTTGGCAGCTCACTTTCAAAACAGGCTTTATTCTTGCCTATGCCTTTTATACACATTTTGCTGGTACTGTGGTATAAATTGTTGTAGACATTAAAATGCGTGAAAACAGGTGTAAAAAAAGATATTCGGAATATAGGCTCGCGTCTGATGGCCGAAAAATCTCCGAATGAACATGTTTTCAGAATAGGGAGAGATTATTTTGGATATCACACCTGTGCAGTGGACAATGGTGCATTATTTTCATCCGGCTGACAAACTATATACCCAGAGTCGGAACGGGGTCATCCAAAATCTATGTCACTTAAGTGCTTCTAAAATATATTGCTCGTCAGTTAATTTATCTCATTTTTTTCTTACAAGATATCGGTACTTTTTATCCATATCAAATATCCTAGGCCCGATATTGAATCGTTGATTATAGAGATAATACATAACACGGTTTTCAAATTATTAAACAAGTGCACAAACTTCTTATCACCACTTTTGTAAAATATTGACAGCAACACTTCACCCAACTACTATAGATATAATTTGATATGATAAATGAAGGCAAATTTTCAGAAATGTATTAAGCCGAGAACAGGGCAAATGGTACCCTATATAAAATAGCAAGCTCGGTTATATAGAATGGACAAAATAATAGTATTGCTACTTCATCAAATTAGGGCTATTCTGAAGAAAGTAAAATTATATAATATGTGCAATTGTATAACTTTTATGAAACTGCAAATTAATTTGTTTTTCGATAGAAATTTGATCACACAAATCTTAATAGCGTCAGCAGTGGAAACAATACAAACTTCACTTGTACTAAATAATCAAAGCATAATTAATTAAATTTATAGTTTTACTGACTTATGTAATTTATAATATACAAAAACATATGTGCATACATTGCAATATCATCATTGTCCATTGATCTCGAAGGGAGGGGGCTTTTCAACTTCATAGTGGAATCATGTAGAACTTGGTTTAATCATTAATTATATAGTAATTATAGCAATATTTCCGACTTCGTCACGAGTTTTAATAAATAAAACAGTATTTTATTGTTCGATGCATGTAATAATGAATAATGAACATCCCATCCTCCTCTAAAATATTCACCTGGCTCTGGGATGATCCCTTGCAAAATGTTATTGAAATAGTTATTGCAGTTTAACCAATTAAATCGATGAGTTGAAATATTCTTTTTTCTCGAATGACAAAGGGAAAACCCAGAATGTTTTAAACGCATTGTAATTTTACGAGGGGAGAAATGCTACAATTGAAAAAATATGATTTGTAAACAATGACACGTGTGTACACTAAAATAATTAATGTAAAAAGAAACAAGTTTACCTCGTGCGGCTGTGGATGTGGTGGCTGTACTCCTTTCGGGCGAATTGCCGTTACTGGACGTTGGAGTGGACAAGGGCACCGCACTATTACCATTGTGTCTAAGTCGAGCCAGGACCTTACCAGAACTCGCCCTACTGTCACCATCATCACTGCTATTATGATCATGATGACCATTGACACGAATGTCATGAATGTCATCTCCACCAACGTCTGCATGCTGCTTTTGGGTCACCACAACCAACCTGCCACCACTCGGACTCAAACTGGGACTCATTGTTATGTTACCGGGACTCGGAGTGTTCCTCCTCCTCGAATCTGTACACAAGTTAAGCGGTTCAATCCTTGTATCAGTATCCTCTTCATCACCATCACCACCACCAACACCACCTCCATCATCATCGTCATCATCATCTTCGTCATCCATATCCTCATCATCCTCCTCAAAATCATAATCTGTTGGCGTTCTTGGCCTTTTGGAGCGCTCCAAAAGTTGCCTTGAAAACGTCCTTCGGAAACCTGGGTAACTGTGGCGCACAATCGCCGAAGGGATTTTGGTTTGACCCCCCACTGGACCCACTGGAACCGTTGCAACCGTGGTGGCAATACTGGCAATGCCACCGCTACCATCTGCAGGTGATGGACCACCACCACTACCTCCTCCTCCTCCTCCTCCAATAACAACTTTCCTCCGCTTCTTCTGTTTATTCCATCCCAGAATATCTGCGATGAAATGAGGGGTTGGGCGAAGTGGTGGCTTGCCGTACACGTGGGGGTGCCACGTCCGAACGGCAACTGCAACGGCAACAGTCGAAGGAGTGCTCTTTGGCCCAGCTCCTCCTGTTGCACCAGTTGTGCCTGTTGTCCCAGTAGGCCCAGGTGTCCCAGGTACCAAAGGCGAAGGGTGCGTGGTTGGTAAACCCTCTGGGCCCACAAAGCACGGTCCCTGCTCTTGCATTGGCAGCACCGGTGCTGTGGCAATCCACTGTCATGCTATAGTCAAGTTGCTCGAAAGAGGATGGTGCGCCGACGCTTCCGCTTGCGTCGACGTCGCTGCTGCGAATGATTGGGGGCCCAGCCCCCAACACCACCACCAAACACACACCGAAAATTGCCTACTCTACCTCTGGCAAGAATCAGTCGTACCCGGGGCTTGCTCTTGTACTTTGTGTCAGCCTTTCCCAAGGCGCCACGTCACAACCTAGCAACCTCCAATGATCCCTCCCAACTGTTATGTGTGCAATGTATATGTACACACATATATGCAACGAGGAGCAAAGAATGGGAAGCACTCGAAAGCTCCGTGCTGTCCGTCCGAACGACGTCTTCATCATTGGCGAGAAGCACAATTAATCGCCCACCACTTGACTTGGCTAACGATGACGTATAGTGGAGCATGTTACATAGCAAGACATATGCACTTGAACGCATGCGCATAAAAATGATGGCCCCGTTTTTAATAGTAGCTTATTAAGAAATGAAGGCCGCCTGTCTGAATAAATTGAACATGGTGCATTGGCTTCCTTCGATCATATGTATGTGCTTAATTGAATGATGTATCGATTATAATGCTATCTTGAGCGAGACAAAAGTGGGAAAAAGCAAGTGATATTTTAGGGGACGTCCATAAATGATGTCTAAGGAGTTATTGAATGGGATTAATAATTAAGTTATTGTTATGGATGTTCCATATTTTTCATAAGATAAATATTGAGGGAAATGCTAAAATATTATAAAATATATTTTATTCAAAAAATTCTATCGAACTGGTTGACGAAACAGAAGGGGTGCAATTATTATATAGGTACTGGCCAATGTACCATTTCGACCAATCAGAGCAAATCAACTGAACACTCGTCGCAAAAAATCTCGAAATGTCAGTTTTCTCGACACTTTATAGCTTTTGGGTGAATATGTGAGTATATTGATCAATTTTCACCAAAAAATGATTGTGTTAGGATTCGCTGTCAGTTCACCTTTGTTAAGTGGAGGGGGACTCAAAACCATTTTTAAAAATCTTAATTTTTTGAACACTGCATTAGCACAAGATCCCAGAAATGCATGCATAAAATGTAATTTTAATAATTTGTTAGGCAATGTAAATGCATCTAAATTTTCAAACTATCAGTGGATTTCATTAACCTTCATTTTCTCCACTGAAATAACTTCTTACTTTATTGTTTTTATAATCTGCTGCAGATTGTTGTTGTAAACTTAATAAATCGAGAATTGGGATGAAAGCTTAAGTTGGGAGCCTTGTTGCTTTATTTAATGGATAGCAATAATTGGCGATTGCATTCGAATTGCAAGTGATGCGTAAATTATATTATGCATACTTTTGCCGTTGTGTGCTAAAATTACACAAGTATCGATTAGTGGGCCATAGATCTCTCGCTAAACAAATACCGGAAATCTGGTGGAAATAAATAGAGAGTGCACAGCGATGACGACTAAATATAGATACAGCGATATAAATATACGCCGATTGTAATTTGCTCGATAAAGATCAATTAGAGGTAATGTACTACTCGTGATAAAAATCAGTTATTATTGCTGGCACACAGACTCGGCCTTCGTTACAAATGGATTATGGAAATAAGCTAACCGACTGAGCCGAGTAACGGCTTAATTTGCCCTCTAATCTAGTCAACCCTTTATACCAACCATGGAGACCAAATGATGGTGCGTGTTCGCGTGCAGACTTCCAAAACAGGGTGCCTCAAAAGTAAAATGCTCCCCCATTCAAGCGTAATAACAAACCAAATGTCGGGTTCAACGGAACTTTCTATTTCTTTTTTCTTTTGCCTCTTCATCAGTCCTTTTTTCTTGCAGACTTGCCTTGGAATAGAGACCATAATCCAATATTGGAAAGAGAATGTAGTTTTTTGTTGCTTTTTATAAATGGGATCCGCATATTACATTAAGCTTTTTTGGACTTGTTTGAAAACTTTTATAATGGATCTTCTATGTGTAAAAACAAGAGTGGTAAAAAGCATCAATTAATTTTTACATATTTTTACACTGAAATCAGCCTGTTAATTTCATTCCTGATTAGTACAGTATATGACTTATTTAAGGCTGGGCCGCGCTGGATGACGTCATCGGGGGAATCTACAGTGGCACGGATCTTTGTAAAGCGATCATAAATCCCGTGGTCAGACAATCATGATATAATAAATACATACTTTCAAAAGACGATGTAAGGATGCTGCCAGCGTTTTTAAATTGCATGTAGCTGTTCAGATAAACAAAGCAGCAACAGGTCTATGT